>CAUYSK010011304.1:0-25874 GCA_963575035.1 Avahi laniger | reverse complement strand
GTTATAGGTGGGTTAAAAGATTCTTTGGCCTGTAATTGGTTAAAGACATGAAGCTTCGTCTAAAGGCTTGGAATGTTTCAACATAAGGAGCTCTTTATCAGAGATAAGCCACTGAACATAGATTTGTTGTGTAAATTGAGGACCTGTAGGTTTGTCTTGCATACCCTTAGGCCTGCTAATGGGTTACAAAGGATGTCCCCAAATGGGAGGGGGGAATGATAAGGCATGTCTGACCTCCTTCCTCTTGGCAGACAATTTAGTTTTAGGGTATTTCTTTGGCCACGAGGGGGTCCATTTAGTCAGCCGGTGTGGGGGGGTTAGCCTTAAAACTTCATCTCCGTTCACACCTATTTTGAACTCGAATAAGAAAATCGGTGGAATTTGCTTTTTGTCTAACATCATTTCCATATTCTAAAATAAATGTAAATTAAACAGCAAGTAATAAGTCATTAGCAAAAAAATAAAATGATAAATGTGCTTTAAAATGATGTATAATATAAACATATTTATTTAAGAATGTATTCCAGTATCAAAGGGCAACTTTCAACAATGCTAAAACCACAATTACTTTTGCACCAGCCTAATATTAATGAGGGGGAAAGCATACAAATTTATTAACATGCATAAACACAGGAGCCATACAAAATAAGAAACTCAAAGGAGGGGCCAGATAATTGAAGTTTATATACTTTAAAGGAATAAGAGGCTTGGAGTGTGTTAAGACAGGTTATGGGAGGGAGAAGGAAGGAAAAGCATGGTGAGCAAAGTCTGTCTTGTTATGCAGGTGGGCATAACAAGGTAGCAGCCCTTAGAAAGCATATAAGGTAGCCTGTGGTAAAGTTTCTGTGTGAGACCTTTACAAGTGTCAGACTCTTAGTCTCCTTTTCCTGTGGGGGAGAGACCCTCAGAGAAAGCCTGTTTGCATTTGATGTTTACTTCAGTCATGTAGATTTCCTCTACAGATGCAAATCTCCCCCACAAAAGGACGTCTTTTCAGAGCTATTCCTGCGGTCTGCGGCCCCTCTGAACTGCCATCTCCAAATAAACCAAAAAAGTATTTGGGGGGTGGGGGGAGTAAAATATTATGGTTTCTTTCACCGGCAAAAGGACAAACATATACAGAGGAAGCCTGACTTACAGTGGATTGACTTACAATGTTTTTACTTTATGATGCTGCAAAAGTCATACACATTGAATAGAAACTGTGCTTTGAATTTTAAATTTTGAACTTTGCCCAGGCTAGCAGTCTGCAGTATGATACTCTTGGGCAGCAATAGTGATCTACAGTTCCTAGTCAGTCACAGTATCACAAACCAATAGTTTACAACATACTGTGTTACCAGTGTTTTTTGCATATTGTGTTTTATGTTTTCACATCCCATCATGTCTACAAAATGCCTGTCTTTGTCTCTTGCTTCTAGTGAGGAGAAAGGCAATTATGCATTTTTTATTTATGATATTTTCAACTTACAATGAGTTTATCAGGATATAACCCCATTGTAAATTGAGGAGCATGTGTGGATAGATCTATGGAATAGAACTGAGAATTCAGAAATAAACCCATGTGTCTATGGTCAGCTAATTTTCAACAAGAGTGTCGAGGGGGAAACCACAGTCTTTTCAACAAACGGTGCTGGAATTGATGAGGAAGACCCTCATACTAACCTGTTATCTGGCTTCTGCAATCATGCTTACCTATTACATCAGCCACTTGAGACTCCACCTCTCGGAAGACCCTCATCAACCTATTATCTGGCTTCTGCAATTGCATCAGCCACCTGAGACCCCACCCCTTGGACGACCTCAACCTAATAAAAGTGGAAAAAAACCAGTAGATGGGGCTTAGAATTTGGTGGCAAGACTCCTCTGAGACCACCGGGGAATAAACCTTGATTCTCCAACTCTCCATGTACGGCTCGGTTTGTCCTCGGAACCACCCGCTGTAACATTTCCTGTAACAGAACAACTGGATAGCCACATACAAAAGGATGAATTTGGACCCTTACCTCACACCATATACAGAGATTAAAGTAGATTATACAGCTAAATGTAAAAACTAAAACTCTAATACTCTTAGAAGAAAACAGGAGTAAATCTTCAGGAACCTGGATTAAATAATGGTTTCTTAGATATGACACCAAAAGAACAAGAAACAAGAAAAAATAAATGGTACTTTATCAAAATTAAAACATTTTTCCAATACTGAATGATCCTACTTATATGTAGAATCTAAAACAGCCAAACTTATAGAGGCAGAGAGTTGAACAGTGGTTTCCAGGGTGTGAAGGAAATGGGGAGATAATGGTCAAAAGGTACAAACTTGTAGTTATAAAATGAACACATTCTGGGAATCGAATGTACAGCATGGTAACTATAGTTAATAATAATGTATTTTTTACTTGAAATTTACTAAGAGAAGATCTTAAATATTCTCACTCGCAGAGACACATACATAAAATGGTATGGATGGTAAAATGGTAAAAGATGTGTTAATTAATTTGATTCTGGTACTTGTATCACAATGTATATGTAGATCATATCATCATTTTGTATATCTTAAATATATGTCATTTTTATTTTCCAATTTTATCTCAATAAAGCTGGATATAACTTAATTAATAATAAAGCTATATGTCCTTCAAAGGACACCATCAAAAAAGTGAAAAGACAACCCATGAAATGGGAAAAAATACTTACAAATTATCTCTGATTTGGAACTTGTATCCAGAATATATAAAGAACTCTTGTAACTCTAATAAAAAGACAAATAATCCAATTTTAAAATGGCACACTAGGAATAGAGAGAAGTACACCAACAGAATAAAGTCTGTATATGAAAAGCCCACAGCTAACATCATACTCAATGGTGAAAAACTAAAACGTTTTCTGTGTAAGAATAAGAACAAGACAAGGACGCCCACTCTTGCCACTTTTATTCAACTGAAGTATCAGCTACAGCAATTAGGCAAGAAAAAGAAACGACATCCAAATTTAAAAGAAATAAAACTATCTCTGTTCACAGATGACATGATCTTACAGGTAGAAAACTAACAATTCCACACACACACAAAAAAACCTGTTAAAAATAGTAAATTCAAGAAAGTTGCAGCATACAAAAACAGTTGTGTTTCTGAACACTAACAAACAACCCAAAAAGGAAATTAAGAAAACAATCCCATTACAATAGCATCAGAAAGAATAAAATACTTGAGAATAAACTTAACTAGGGAGGAGAAAGAATTATATATTGAAAATTATAAAACATTGCTGAAAGAAATTAAAGACACAAATAAATAGGAAGATATCCTGTGTTCAAGGGTTAGAAGACTTAATATTGTCCATATTACCCAACACAATCTGTAGATTCAATGCAATCCCTATCAAAATCCAAATGGCATTTTTTATAGAAATAGAAAAAAACAATTCTAAAATTTATATAAACCATAAAAGACCCTGAATTGCCAAAACAATCTTGAGAAAAAACAACAAAGCTGGAGACCTCATACCTCCTGATTTCAAACGTATTATAAAGCTATAATAATCAAAACAGTATGGTACTGGCATATAGACCAACAGAACAGAATAGAGTTCCATAAGTGGTTCATATGTGTATTTCTGTTAGTTACGACTCAACAGTTCGTAGCTGTTCTGCTGACACAGAAATAGCAGATATGATAATATGGAAATACACATTAGAATACTGAGGGAAATAGAATTTCTCAGTCTCTCCAAAGCTGTCAGGAAACACTGTTCCTGAAAGATACAACTTTAACATTCAGACTTGCCACATGAAAAAAAAAAACCAACTAGCCACTTCATCCATTCATTTAGAATCTGTATAGTCGAACACACTTAGAGACTGAATTCTACCTCTCAACAGGGCAATCCAATCTGCTATACACTCAGTGCTTTTGTTAACTGCAGACCCTTGGTGCTTTTTCTCATAAGTTGTGAGCAGCATGTGACTAGACGGCCCTCAACAGATGTTCTATTTTGATCTGCACCCTGTGATTTGACATCCAAGTAGGCACATTATACATTGTCCCCATCAGCCTTTCTCTATGTTGCTTTTCAATAGGACCAGCTTTGCTTTACATTTGGGACGGGTTTATTTTACCGTGGACTGAAGATACTAATTGCTACCCTCTTTGTTTTCTATGAGGTAGAGAAAGAAAACATAGGCTAGATCTGTTCTGTCCCTGACAGAGAAGCCTGAGGTTATATTAATATAAGATGCCCCCCTGGACATAAGGAGTCCTTTCTCCAAGCCAGATGCTCATCATTTAAAATCATTATCAATAACAATCACACACAGTTGCATTAGCTTTATCTTGCATTTAGTCAGGAAGTATTTGTGGCATCCAGTGAGCTTACTTCACACTCCTACTTCTTTGTAAGTTACCTTGAAATAACTATTTTTGGAGGATTTAACTATCAGAATCTAAACATTTGTAGGATTCCCACCCACCAGAAAATGTTGCTCCCCAAACAATGACATATCAACTTAAGCAACACTGTGAGAAATCTCACTTAGGTAATGGATTTACACAACATTAAAAGACTGACATTTTCACTTGTGAACACATGAGAACCCTCTTCAAAGAGGCATTCTGACCATGCAATTAAAGTAGCTATCCATTCACACTCTAGGCCACACTTTTAAATCTTTGCAAAGCACGGATTAGTGTCTGATAGAGTTCATGTTTTCACTTTCAGCCTATCCAGTCCCTGCCCTATGCAAGCACAGCCCCCTTGTTGTCTTATCCCCCCTGCAAATCTAGAGCAATGCCCAGCACTTAGTAGGTACTTGTCAAATATTTGTTGTGGAAGTGAAACTGCCCTTCAGTAACAGGGGTACAAGGTGAGAACTGCAGTAAGGGCCTAGCTAAAAATAATGATAATACTTAGTAACTGTCCCCCTGTAATTGCCACGCAAGAGCCACACAGCTGGTGGTCATAAAGATTCTTAACTTCTCCCCATAGCTGGTGTCCGTAAAGATTCTTAACTTTCTCCATACATAACATCACCTTTTTGAAACCTAAAGGTAGTTTTTAAGATATCTGCCAGGTCCCCGATTCCAGTGGATTGATTGACCCAACCAGACAAGCGGCCTATACCAAGAAACAAACTCAACTGGAATTGTGACCCCAGGGACTGAAACAACACAAGCAGATGATTTCTACAGCCCTATAATTTTGCCCCAATTAACGAACCTAATTGCCTAATCCCTTGCCTACCAAACTATCCTTAAAAACCCTGTGTTCTGAATTCTCGAATTCTCTGAGAGGCAGATTTGAGAAATTTCTCCTGTCTCCCTGCTTAGCGATATGCAGAATAAAGACTCTTTCTCTGCTATAAAACCTGCTGGCTCAGCATATTGGCTGCTTCTTGGGCAGCAGGCAAATGAACCCGGTTGGTATAGTGTCCAGGTATAGTTACATTCTAGTACCAGGAGAACTTTTTAAGAGCTTCCTTGCATAGTTTATCTTAGATCCGCTACTTCATGTGAAATATATGTTTGTACCAGGAATGGAAGGTGGAAAGATAAGCTGTACTTTTCAGCAGGCTATTAGTCTTGGCTCAAGAAAAAAGACATAAGTTTCTCTCACTCCAGAGGCCAGTCTGCTTTCTGAGACCTTCCTTGACTCCCAGTGAGCGCCAGATATAAGAATTTGCACTCTTCTGCCAATTTAAACTCATCTATTCAGTACCAGTGCTCCCTCTGAAAGGTGAGATAAACTGTCATTTCCCTATGTAATTACCTCCTAAGAGGTGGCTGGTTCATAGAAATTAGATGCTTTCTGTGGTCATCACACTCAAACAGCTTTGTACTTTCTTTGGCTTCAAAGCCTTGCTTCCTTTACTCCATTCCCAATTCTAGCTTAGTTTTTATGTGCTAGCACATACTTGGGCAAGGGAATTCTGTCTGCCTTGCTAAAACAAACCTCAGAGCCTCCAGGATTTATCACAAGAAAGTGCAACCAGCTCAGAACCTGTGGGCTCCTCCTTCCTCTGGGGCTCTTTCCCTCAACTTTGCTCTCCTTTCAAAGCAGTGGCCCAAGGATAGCCTTCTCTTAGCATTTAATAAATACAGAACACAACAGCAGTGAATGTCCAGAATGGAATCACAGATTTGGGTTTATACCTTGAATATTCCACTTACTAGCAGTGCCATCTTCAAGCAAGCTCTTTAATCTGTCTGAACTTGTTCTCTCATCTGCAAAATGGGGACAATAATTGTACCTATCTCATATGATTGAGGTGATGATTAAATGCTACAATAAATATATCAGGCAACCTTATAAGCTAAACAACTCAGCAAATGTTAACCGTAACATCCTACATGATCTGGCCCCATTGCCTCTCTGACCTCATCTGCTATTCTCCTTCTTCTCCCTCCTACTCCGGCCATGCTGGCCCCCTTGCTGTTTCTCCACACACCAGGCCTGCCTCAGAGCCTTTGCACGGGCTGTTTTCTCTGTGTAGGACACTGTTCCCACAGATGTCCACATGGCCAACTCCTCTGCTTCCTAGAGGTCTCTGCTCAAGTGTTACCTTTCCAATGAGCTTTTTCTGACCAGTTTATTTAATACCACAGCCTGCCCGCTGACACTCCAATGCCCCCGTTCCTTCCCTACATCACCACCCCATACAAGCTCCATGAAGGAAGGGATGTTTATTCTATTCACTGATAGAATTCAAGTGCCAAAATAAAAGTCAAAACCAGTCTCACAACGTTACACAACTTTGCTCTTGTGATGCCCAGGCCCTGTTTTATTGCATCCACTCTTTCTAATGTCCACATATGACAGTTATCAATGTTTCAAAGGCCTCTCCTAGGCTCCCTGCTTTCTTTCAGCCAGCTGCATATGAAGAGCACCATTTTAAAAATATAACACATACACACACTTCAAAATTCAAAAGGAAGATGTAGGTATACAGTAAAAGTCCCTCTTCCTCTTATTTCTGTCTCTCAATCTCCCAAGTTTTCTCCCCAAAGGCAACCAGTGTTACCAGTGTCTTATCTTTCCAGGGAGATTCCATGCCTATATAAGGATGTGTGTGTATATATATTTCACACAAGTGACAATATATTTTACATACTGTTTTGTGCATGGCTTTAACACTCTATTTTGAAAATCCTTCTATACCAATCCATAAACATCTGCCTTATTCTTTTTACTGGCTGTATAATATTCCTTTTTGGATGTCCTTTATCAAGGACAATCAATGTTTTAACTTTTAACAAGAATATTGTAATAAATATATTTTTATAAAATCATTTTGCATTGATAAAGAATAATTATCCAGGAATAGAACTGCTGAGTTAAAGATTATTACACATTTTAAATATTTATAAAGCCAGACATGGTGGCATGTGCCTGTAGCCCCAGCTACCTGGGAGACTGAGGCAGGAGGACCACTTGAGCCCAGGAGTTTAACATTCCAGCCTGTGCAATGGAGACCCTGTCTCTCCCTGTCTTTCTCTCTCTCTTTATATATATATGTATATTTATAAAAGAATGTTTACAGATTTTGACAAAGTGTTTTCCAAATGGTTGTACCTTATATTTCCACCAACAATAGATCAAGGGCCTATTTCCCTACATTCTCTTATCAAATGTTTGGATTTTTTAAAAATCTTAATTAGTAGAAAACAGGAAAATGTTTGGATTTTTATCCATCATATTAATTGCCAAATAATATCTCAGTTTTAATTTGCATTTTTCTTATGAATTTGAGCATCTTTTCATATAAAACATTTTTCTTGTGAACTGTCTATTCAAATATTTGCTCATTTTTCTATTAGATTGTCACACTCTTTTTCATACTGATTTATAGGAGCTCTTTATATTTTAAGAAAATTAGGCCTGTGTTTCTGATATGAGGTATAATTATTTTTCCAGTTTTGACTAGAAATACAGTTTTTCCCAGTAATACTTTTTTTTTACTTTTCATAATCAAATCTCTAGAAATCTTTTCTTTTACAGTATCTTGGTTTTGTGTCATACTTCCTATTCTGAGAGGATCATAAAACCTGAGGCATATTACTTCAACACTCACCACTGATGAGCAAATCTCCTAGATATCCCAGTTGGGGGAGGACATGTGGCAAATACAGGAAAGAGACATTTCCTTCCGGCAAATTACCAACATCTTTCCCTTTACTCTGGTGTCTTTTCTGGAAAGCACACCTTTTCTCCAAGCAAATGATATCAGGAATGACCCATTCTTCAGGTAAGACTCTGCTCCCCCCATACACTGGTAATGGCTTAATAAAGCTATGTAGTAAATACCCAAACAAATCTAATATTATAACATCTTGACCATATCATAAATGAATTGTAGCACCCTAAATGTTATACACACAGTGTCAGGAAGATTTGTTGCTCTTGACAACCTGAGTCTACATGGGCAATACCACCACCTAAAGCAGTGGTCCCCAGCTTTTTTTGGCACCAGAGACCCATTTCACAGAAGACAATTTTTCCACAGATGGCGTGGGGATGTGGAGGAGGCAGAGCTCAAGCAGTGATGTGAGCGATGGGGAACAGCTGAAAATACCGTTGAAGCTTCGCTCACTCCCTGCTTGCCCACCGCTCACCTCCTGCTGTGTGCCGCTCTTCCCCCCAAAATTCATGAAAGACAATTTTTCCACTGTGAGGCTCTGCAGCCAGCTCCCTAACAGGCCGCGGACTTGTACTGCTCCGTGGCTGGGGGATTGGGGACCGCAGATCTAAAGGGAAACCAGCAACCAATCAATATAAAGGGAATCCAGTAGAGTGAACATCGGACTACCAACACAAATTGAGGAAATGTTTTCAAGGCCCACAGAAACAAGTCACTTTGTCTCCCAAACTGTGAGAAAGCTGAGGCCCGCTCTGGCTTCAAGCATATTATGCTGCTGTGCTTACTGTCTTTTTAGTTCTTCTTGACATCCACTTCTGATCCAGACCCTGGAAGGACAGAAGCTACTGCTTGAGACCTTCTACCCTAATATTATATTTTCCTTCTAATAGCTAGAACTCAGCATCTGAATGTGGCAAAGAGACATACACTTTATAAAAGTAAAACTTCTTAAAATGTTGCCGCAGGTAATGCTTATTTGGAGGGCCACACCTCTACTTCAACACATAAAGACCAGCCTCAGGTCTCAGATGAAGTCTAGTAGAAATGCAATATGAATAGCAGCCTCTTTGCAACTATAAATCTTACACACACACACACACACACACACAAATCGTAACAAACTAAAGATCAGGTATTATTTTCCCCAGCTTCCCTGGGTGACAAAAACACATGTACCTGGACAAAAAACAAAATCAAAGCAGACGCTGATCAGACTGAACACTTCATGAACATATTATATGTCTTATTTAATCCTTACAACAATCTGCTGGGATAATCTTACTACCCCATTTTTTATTAACAGCTAGAGAAACTGAGGAATAAAGAAATTGAGTAACTTGTCCAAGTTCACAGAGCTTGTGCGCTGCAGCTGGGATAGAACTCCAGGGGTTTGACTCCAGAGCCAAAGCTCTTAACCACTGTATGGTACTGCCTGTACTGGGCAGACTGCCAGAGGTGGGTGTGAGTTGGGAGGAAAAGCACATCTGTGCATGAGGGGAGAAGTAGGCCACTTGAACATGCGGTGTGTGCTGAGCCTCTGATGAACTGGCAATTGGCAAAATGCCAGGAAGGCAGGTAACAAAAGATAGCCTTTTCCCCAGGTGGTCATTTAGACATGTAAGTCAAACGTCCGGGTTTTAAAAATATGCTGAAAATTCCTGTCCTTTGTTTACTAACTACCAGCAAAACTTGTCTGACTTCAAGTACCTTAAACACTTCTCAATTTTGATGCTTGAATACATTAATAGAAAACAGAGTCTTAAGTAAATATTAGAATTTTTAGTGACATCAAATCTGAGTTTAAGTATTATTAAAGGTGCCAACAAAGTTGTCCACATTTAGGTGACAACTCGTTTTGTTTGCTGAAACAAGGTACCCTCAGTAAATGCATTGTTCCTACTTCAACCCCCACCACAGAGCTAGGGCAGGGTGTGGGTAGGGGCTTTTATCTATAGCTGAAGTGCCAAACTAGGAAAAAGACAACACAAAACAAAACCAACTTTGGTTCCATTATGTTACTATTCCCTTGCCGATTTTATAAACCACACCTGAAAACAAACAGGTCAAATCGTGGTTAAGCAGCTTTCATTTTAGAAGCCTGGGTTTAATTAGGTTTTACATTTTTAAAGTATTTTAAGTTTATCTAGTGCATTTAAGGTGCGTTGGGCCCAGTCCCAGAGAGATTAGTAAACAGAAATTAATTTTAAAGACCTTTCATGGAGAAAATAAAAAGACTTTAACTTGGACCACATTGTTCATACCACAAATACTGAGGAAAGGAAAATGTGGCACTGATGTCTCTGAGTGATAGTCTTGGTTTACAAACCTCAGAAAGTGGAGCATGTGACCGGGGGATGTGCAGGGATGTCACTATACATGTCCCGTCTAAAGCTACATTAATTGGATTTAGGTAGGGCGTTCTATAATAAGGGAGTAGAATATCAGAAAAACATTGTGGTAAAAAGTAGGGAACCACAAAATTCATTAATGTCAATCATGTTATTTACCCTTTTTCATTGATGACACAAAAATTCACATCTCCAGCCCAGACCTCACTCCTGAGCTCCCAACTTGTGTATTCAACATCCTCACATGGATGCATTACACTCAGCCATCTCAAGCTTAACACATTCAAACCAAACTGCTTGTCTTCTCCTTCCCTTATTAGTTTTTTCCATCTCAGTTAATGACAGCTTCATCTTTTCAGTTACTCAGGCCAGAAAATTTGGGGTCATCCTCGACTCTCTCTCTCATATCTTACATCTTTGCATCAAATTCTGTTGGCCTATATTCAGAATATATCCAGAATCTAACCACTTCTCATCACCTCTACTACTGCCATCCTGGTTCAAGGCACCATCATATCTCACCTGCATTATTTTAACAGCCTCTTGAGTGGTTTTCTGTTTCCGATTTTGTCCCCTGCCTCTGGCCACCCACATGCATTCTCTGCCTGGATGAGCCTTCTACAGCAGTGCTGTACTATGGAAATGTTAGGTAGACAGCCAGACACCTCTGGCTCCTCCTGCCATTGCTACATCTGGGGGAGGAGGGAACACCCTACAAATCTGCCAATCAGAACTTACCGCAACAAGTGCAAAAGAATGTAGAAGTACAATAGGGTCTGGAAGGCGACCTAGGACAACCTAAGGCTAGTTATCATGTCATTAGCTTAAATCCACATTGCAGTTCACCCACTCAAATAGGCTTTCAGAGAGGCTCATGGGAGATCTGCAGGCATAGTAAGAATCAGGTCATATATCTTCCAACTGTCCATCAAAGTGGTTCATGTTGACGTCTGAACCACAGGGAGGTCCCAATCCAGACGGTATAAAACAAGACCCAGACCATAACCAAGGCCTTTTTTTGTTATGACAAGAGGCCCTGTTTGCCATTCTGTGGCGAACGTATCTTCCTCTTACTCCGTAATCCTATCTTTCTCTCCTTAATAAACCTTGTTTTGTGCTTACCTTGCTTTTGATGCGTCTGGTCCTTCTTCAGCCAAGAGCACACTAAAAACTGATGTTTCAGACTGCTGACCTGACAGAAATATGATGTGAGCCGAGCCCCACATGTATTAATAGTTTTTAAGTTTCTGGAAAAGTAAAAAGAGATGAAATCAATTGTAATAACATCCTTGATTTACAAAATCTTGGCAACCCTTGTCAGAACTTCTCTGTCTTTGTCTCCTGCTACTCTAACCCCTCACTCTGCTCCAGGCACACTCCTGTCTCAGGGCCTTTGCATATGCTATTCCCTTTGCCTAGAGTACCCTTTCCCCAGAATATGGATGACTCACCTTCCACTCCTTCGAGTCTTTGTTCAAACATCAACTGCTCATTGAGACTTTTCCTAACCTTTGTATTTAAAATTCCTGTAATCGCCATGCCCTTTTCCTGCTGTATTTTTCTTAGCTCTTTTCAACCATCTAACATATTAAATATATAGTTATTTGATTATTATGCCTCCTGGAATTTGCATCTGTTTTATTCACTGCTATATTTCCAACACCTAGAAAAGTACCTAACACAATTGTAGGCACTCAATAAATATTTGATAAGCTAATGAATGATTGAAAGTAAATTTTGATTTTAACAATGAACACAAGCCATAACTTCAGAGGATGGAGGAAAGAAGTAAGGATGTCATGCTGGCCACTCTAATGGAGAGACGGCTGAGAGTCTTTGCTTTCCTACTCTACAGAGGAGAGATGCAGAAACCCCAAATGCCAGAGAGATGACCAAGGGGAGATAACACATGGCTCTTCTGGGAAGCAGTAGACAGGAGTCCTAGATATAAATCTAGCCCTCACCTTTGAAGGCAAGTATAAGAAGGAGCTTTTCTATCCAAGTTAAATCAATTAGAAATGAGGTTTCATCCAACAGTAAGAGTTAGAAAAAACATAAAAACCTGAATTAAAATAAAAGACTGCATGTGTCTTTATCCACTCATTGGTGGGAAAAAAAAGAGACTGCTTATAATTGAGATACTACCCTAAGTCAGAAAAGCTCCTTCAAGGTTATTTTTTTCTCCCCAAATTCCATAAAGCATGGTGGAGCTATGTACAAGTTCATATTGAACATTTTCATAAATTAATTCAATCAAAATATTGGGGTTGCTTCAACTAAGCAACAGTTGAGAACAAAGGATAACCACTTGTACTTACATATGTATATTCATTATTTAAATAGTGTCCTTTAATACTTGCATCCTGATTGAGGATGCAATCTATCTTTACAGCAAAGGCTTAATTAACTGAACAGAAATAGGAGATTTTCTTTTGACCTTAACCAGACTGATGGAGGCTTTGTTGTTTTAACTATCATCCATTCACTTACCTGGGAGAATAAGCCAGACTCAGAGACCTCATTAACTTCTAACCTTCAACACTGAGCCTCCCATTTAATGTTTCCTAAATCTGTAGGATCTAATCTCTTATCTCTGTCCTCATTACCCACCATCATCCCTTGCCTGAATTACGGCACCTAACTGGTCTTCATCCTTGCCCTTCCAATCCATTTTCCAGACATCAGCCAGAGTAATCTTTTAAATAAAAGATCATCTCCTTCTCTTGGTCGTGTCTCTTCAGTAGCTTCAGGTAAAATCTAAACTTTTAATGTCACCAACAAGGCCAGCATGATCTTGCTGTTGAAGTAGTATAGCATGTTGATTATGGAGCAAGGAGCTAGGCTAAGTTTGAATCCTAGCTGTGCCATTTACTAGCTTTGTGATCTTGGGAAAATTACTCTATGCCTCAGTTTTCTTATCTATAAAATGGGCACAATAATAGAAGCTATCTCACAGAGCTGTTGTGAAGATTAAATGAGTATAATATACACGAAGAGCATAACACAGCACCTGGCATATAATAAGTTTTAGGTAAGTATTAGTGATTAGTGATTACCTGCATCTCTTCCCCTTGACTCTGTGTCCTAGTCATTCTGTATCAGGTAGGCCCTAGGTCATTCCAGGAATCATGCCTCCAGGCCCCCCTACATCCTGTTCCTTTATTTGCAGTGTTCTTGCCCAAATCTCTCTCCTCTCTTCTTTCTAAACCCCTCCTTCTGTCTTAAGCACCGCTTGCTTTAGGAAGCCTTTCCAGACCAGGCTAGTGGCTCCTGCTATGGGCTTCTGTGGCACCAGGTAGGGCTGCCTGATGTCAGGATGCCCTGTTAAATTTGAATGTCAGATAAACAATAAATAATCTTCTAGTATAAGTATGTCTCATGCAATAATATACTAAACAGCAAATAATTTTTTTATAAATGTCCTATGCAATATTTGAGACATATTTATAAATTGAAAAACGTATTTATCTGACATTCGAATTGAGTGTTCTGTATTTTATGTGTCAACCCTAAACCAGGAAATCCTCTACCATCACCCTTATCACTCTTTAATCATTAAAATAAGTGGGACAAGTGGTCTTTGTTTCCCCCACAAGAGTGTCAGCTCTGAGGACAGGGTCCATGCAGTTTTACTGTTTTGGACTCAGCAGGCATTCCACAAATACTGAGAAATAAAGCCCTCAAGCCAAAGCTCAGACACCACCTGTTGGGAGTTGACTCTAACCACAGGCAAATTTCCTGGGAGACCAAAAGCACTTTCAGCACCGTGTAAGGAGACCCTCTCATCCACAGGTGAATCAAATGATGACACTGCTTTTCAGAATATCCCCAGTGTGATATTATTAACTCCTCAATAACAAATTTAAAGCAACGCTTCTATTTTATATTCAAAGAGGACTTTGAATTTTCACACCCATTTCACTTGACCCTCAAGGCAAGTAATAATATCTACGTTTAACAGATAAGGACATGGAGATTGGGAAAAGGTAAATGTCTTGCCTAAGATAACCAATAAAGGCAAGAGATCATTTTGACCCTCAGGAGTTGACTTCATGTTTTCTTCACTGTACCATACTGGCCATGTAGGCCAAAATGAAGAATCAGAATTCAGGATTCTTTCTCTCACCCAGAAAGCTTCTCTAGGAAGAAGTCTTATGTCAGGATCTCTCCACAGATCCAATTGCTCCTTCCATAATGTTCCCCAACAATAGCCTGAGAGAGGGAAGCCTGGCATCCCTTCTAGGTGATTCTTACCTCATCTCCCATGTTACAGATGACACTATGTAGGCCATGAAAATAAAGAGCTTGCTCAGTGTTACAGGGAAATAGGGGTAACAGTGGTCAGAACCTGAAATGCATTACTTTTCTTTCATCTGCGCTTCTAGGAGACACCACCACACCCTCTACTTAATTTTTAGAGACAGAAACTTGCACGTTGATTACATACATTTGTCAGGTTTCCTCTGGAATGAGGTGAGGATGGCTGAACCTGCTCTTGGTTTGGCACCTAGTAACGTCACCTCTCCGAGCACCTCTGGAAAGCTCATCAGGCTGAGGATATCTGGCCTTTCTGCCACTAGGAAATGCTTATAGGTAGATTAGGGGTACTTGTGCTCCTAGAGCCCCTTCTCAAGGGTTAGGGACCCTCAGGAAGATCCACTCAGGCCAGAGGAGGACTTTGGCTTCTACACGGACAGGAGTCCATGGACTAGACCAGTGGTGCCTTGAGGAAACTGCCACGTCCACATTCCAGCTCTGCTTCTCTGAGCTTAACACCCTGGAGGTGCAGAAACGGCAAGTAAGGAGTAATCAAGAAAGGATTAGGCCGCCCAGCGGTAGAAGGCTAGAAGCTAATGACCTGAAAAGAACTCAAAAAAAAAAAAAAAAACGACAAAAAAAAAAAAAACATGCTGTTTCGATAAAACTAGAAATGCAACCCTCCAAATGTGTTCTTAAGTCTCTGCAGCCTCAGCTTAACTTGGCTTGGGGTGGAAAGTGTGGGAGAAAGTCTTTACAAGGCTGAAGACTCGCTGTTTGAGGTTCATAGGGCAGTTTTCTGTCTTGTGCACGAACGGCTGGCTGGCTGTACTAGCTCCTACACACACAGCAGCACAGGGCGACCTGCTGAGACTGCTGCGTGAGACCCGCGGAAGGAAAGGACACTGACTACTCGGGAACTGACTGAAACAAAAAACACAAATGCAATCGAATTAACACTATGGCTTGCTTGGGTCACTGAAGAAAATTTCTCCTGTGCTGACAGAATTCTAGCCCGACCTTGGTTTTGAGCTCGGATGCAGCAGACTTTTACAAAATTACCGACCTGGAGTAGAGCCGGCATGGAAGGTGCTCGAAAGTGTCAAGACCATCTGGCCAAGGACAGGGAGATGCCCCTGGGAGAATCTCTTTCTCGGCCCCCCGAACCCCTCAGCGGGGCCTGCAGCTCACCTGGCCGCGCCGCGGGTTCCCCACTCCCACACTCTCCGCGCCGAGCTCCCGCAGCCACCCGGGCTCCGGTTGCCTGGGCAACGGCGGACGCAGGCGGTGGAAGGCGGGCACCGCTGCAGCCCCTCCTCCAGCTGGCGGACCGCGGAGGCGACGCGCTGCTTGCGCTCTAGGGGAAGTGGTTTTCCAGCAGGGAAAGCGCGGCTCTGGTGCCGCTCTGAGCTCAGCCAGTGAGCGACCAGAGGTGTGGTAGAGGGAAAGAGCCCACCGCGTACTTAAGGACGCGCCAGCCGCCGGGCCTGGCCTCCTTCGCACTTGGGTTTGCAGCCCAGCATAGCCGGGCGTTGTGGGCAGAGCGGCCACCCGGCTGCATCATGGTGGCCCCTTGTTCCACCAGCCCGGCGAGCCCTGCCACCGGCGTGGGGAGGCGGGACGACGACCAGAACCTCCGCGCCCCGGTGAAGAAGAGCAGACGCCCGCGCCTCCGAAAGAAACAGCCGTTGCAGCCCCTGAACCCGTGCTCGCTCCTCGGAGACTCTGGAGTTCGCGACCTGTTCGAGTCCCCCAGCTCCGGCTCGGACTGCGCAGACAGCCCCACGACGTCGGCGGCGCGGGGCTGCAGCCCCCTGCCCGGCCCTGCCCAGCCGTTAGTGCAGCTAGATCTGCAGAACTTCCGCGACTACGGCCAGAGCTGCTACGCCTTCCGCAAGGCTCAGGAGAGCCACTTCCACCCGCGGGAGTCGCTGGCGCGGCAGCCGCAAGTGAGGCGCTCTTAGAGCCCGCTCCCCGCCGCCACTCTTCTTCCACCAGGCTCTCTCCTCTCCCTGGGTCTGCCCTGGCCCTCGCCAGCCCAGTTCCTGCCCCAGCGGGAGCAAGAAGGGGCCTTGGAGGGGCGGGTCACCGGCCTCAATTTACAGATGGAGATAAGTGGGGCCTAGACGGCCTAAGGGACTTGTCCCAAGCCTCCAAGCTGGTTAGTGTGAGAGAAGTTAGTTTCTAGGTTCGAGTTCAGATTCCTACCGACCTTGGGCCTGTTACTTAACAATCCTGAGTTTATTTCTTCATTTGCAAAATGGGCCCCCTCCCCTTCCACTGAACTGCTGAGGGGATTACTAGAGGTAATATGTGTGAAGCACCCGGCGGAGCGCCAGGCCGGAGCTGCCCGTGTGTTTCCCGGTTTCCAGAGCACTTAGCTTTCCACGCTCTTCTTCCTGCCTCCCTCCGGGGAAGCTCCCTGGGTCGTCTTGGCCCTTCACACGCGCAGCCCCTCTCTGCCCTAGGCTCAGCCCGGCCGTCCGCTCCTCCCTCCCGGCAGGTGACGGCGGAATCCCGCTGTAAGCTGCTCAGCTGGCTGATCCCCGTGCACCGCCAATTCGGTCTCTCCTTCGAGTCGCTGTGCCTGACGGTGAACACTCTGGACCGCTTCCTCACCACTACGCCGGTGGCTGCCGATTGCTTCCAGCTGCTCGGGGTCACCTCGCTCCTCATCGCTTGCAAACAGGTACCTCCATGCGGTGTCCCGGGGCAGGGAGAGCCAACTGGCCGCCCAGCTCTCCAGCGCGCAGGATTCAGTGCTGGGTTCCCTGGACTCCTTTTGGCAGATGTTTCAAATTTATACACACCTCAGCCTTAAGGTCACAATTCTCCACAAACTAACAATCCTGTCACTCAACCTCCAAAGAAACAGGCTGTAGTCAGTCTCGAACAACTCTCCGTGGCACCTCTATTCTAGTTTCCGGAAAAAAGCTTTCAAAATTTCCCAAACCTTTTTTTTTGGACATCAGAGGAACTGTGCTGGAAGTACGCCCCAGGTGACTTAAGTGGCAGCAGTGGAGAGGTGAAGTACAGGCTGTCTTTGTGGAAGGGATGGCGGATTCCCGGTTTTCTCCCGGAATTCAGACTGCGGTGGGCCTTGGCCCCGGCAGCCGCGAGGCGGGAGACTGAGATCGCCCTGTGTTGCAGGTGGAGGTGCACCCGCCGCGCGTGAAGCAGCTCCTGGCCCTGTGCTGCGGCGCCTTCTCCCGGCAGCAGCTCTGCAACCTCGAGTGCATCGTGCTGCACAAGCTGCACTTCAGCTTGGGCGCTCCCACCATCAGCTTCTTCCTCGAGCATTTCACGCACGCTCGCGTGGAGGCCGGGCAGGTTGAAGTCTCCGAAGCCCTGGAAGCGCAAGCCCTGGCGCAAGGGGTGGCGGAGCTGAGTCTGGCCGACTATGCTTTCACCAGCTATGCCCCCTCCCTGCTGGCCATCTGCTGCCTGGCGCTGGCTGATCGCATGCTGCGGCTCCCGCGCGCGGTGGACCTGCGCCTGGGAGAGCACCCGGAGGCGGCGCTGCAGGACTGCCTGGGCAAGCTGCAGCTGTTGGTGGCCATAAACAGTACCTCCCTGACTCACATGCTGCCCCTCCAAATCTGTGAGAAGTGCAGCCTGTCCCCGAGCTTGAAATAAAACAGGCTCTTGGTCTCCTTTTATTCCCGGGCCCAGCTGCTGGACTTCCCATTGCTTTAGAAGAGTGTAGTATTGGTCCACAGAGAGGGGGTTCAGGGTTCCTGCTTTGTCAGCTGCAGGTTGTAAATAGTGTACGAAGGTACCATCTAGTAGTTTATTTCGCTGAGAACACACGAGGGAGCCGAGCCTTTCTCCAATAAACAGACTATCAGTCGTGATTTGTCTGAATGCTGCTATTGCACTTGTCTGTCTGTGGGGAGGGAAGATGAAGTCAGCTCAGGGATAGGGGCGATCGCCAACGTTCAAGGGATCCTCCTCGCTCTCTCTAAATCCACTGTCGTTGGTATCTCTGTGCAAGAACGCCAGATCAGGCGAGGTCCCGGATACCAAGGTTCCAGAGATAAGGCGAGCCAGGGTCACTTGTGGGCTTAGGTCCTGTGGCCCTCATGTCAGGAGGCTGGGGACTGCGCACCTCCAGGGCTCCAGAGGGCGCGGGTGGAATGTTAGGCAGAATAGAACCCACAGAAGTCGATGACGTTTGGAAGGGCCAGGGTTGCTCTGGCAGGTGCGACGTAAGCAGGGCTGGGAAGCTTTGGGGACCACGCAGGCGCATTAGTGGAGGGCGAAACGAGAAACCCAGACACCGAGAATCTCAGGTGCAACTGGCCAATGTTGGAAGGGAAGGATTTGCAGGTGGTCATGTTCATTCAGCACTGGTTATTTCAACCTTCTAACAATTCTATATAGCAGAGTCTGTTATCCCATTTTTCAGAGGAGGACACTGGGGAACATAGGTGTTAACAGTGGAATAGCCAGGATTTGAAGGCAGGCTAGGCTCACCCTCTTAGCCATACCGCTAAACTTCTTCCACTAATAGGTCTCTAGAAATTCTCAAAAAACAAAAAACCTGATGTAAGTGCTGGGCAAGTTACTCAGTGCTCTTCATTCAATAGGGATATAGAGAATATATTTGGAGAGCCAGCACAGTCTTTCCTTACCTCTAGTCATGTTACAGGACTTGTTTAACAGATGAGAAAACTGTTGGAAAATGAGAGGCTTGCTGGAGTTCTTTGACTCTATAGCTGTCACAGTATCTTCAGCCTCACTGTGGTGAATCTGCTGCAGGCCCTGAATCTCAGCTCTGTCACCTCCAGCAAATGTCTTATGCTCTCTTGATACCAGGGTGGTTGTGAAGCTTAAATGAGATTAAGCTTAAGTGTTGTGAGGTAGTATAAAGCAGTGATTAAATGAGTGGGCTCTGGGCCCCTATGCCTATGCCTCAATTGTAAAAATAGCAATAGCACGTATTCAATATGGTTGAGGTATGGCTCTAATGAGATGCTCCAAACAAATCCCCCAGCACAGGTCCTGGCACACGGGAAGCCCTCAAGAATAGAAGGCTAGTGGTAGCTGCACGATGATGGGAGGAGAGGGATTATGCAGAAAAATTTGGAGCAGAGAACAAGAGAGAAGGCAAATATGGGAAAATGTTACCTGGGGGCTGTTCATTGTACTGTGTTTTCAAATTTTCTGTATGGTTGGAAAAAAGGCATAAATTTGAGGGAAAAATCTCTGTCACATTCCACTACATTTAGAATAATCAAAATATATGACAAAAACAAATAAAAAGCAAACAAACTCAAAGCAAATGTAGAGAAACTTCTTTGCGCTTCTCTCCAAATGCATCTTCCAAGTGCTCTCCAGAGCCCGGGGTGCCTTACTCTGGACCCCCTGGATCCTTCTTCTGATAGGTTGATACACTCAGCTCTCTAGGAACTTTCTCTTCCTTGGCTTAGGAAGAGGGAAGTGGTGATCTCCAAGCTGTTTGGGGGAAAGCTATTCTGTGTTGGTGAAAAAGGAGGAGAAAGAAGATCATATCAACTGTTACCAGTCTCAAATTATCTGGGAACCTCTGCCTAGTTGTAAGGGGGTGGGGCTGGGCCTTCTGCAAAATAGTAACTTTGGGAGGAGGTATCTTCACCTGTATCTACCCCATCACTCAGCCATGATTGTTATGGGTGACTGGCTCGGAATCATCCAGAGTAGGAGTCATATAATCATGCCATTCCAGTTCCTGTTGTTACACATAATCTATTGTACAATGCCCATATTTCTCTACCCCAATTTGGAACTTGATGATTATTGGGAAATGGGCTTATCCTGGAAAATCTTGTCTCTGGGTGTAGAGATCTTCTGGAAACTCAGCTAAGAACTTCCCTACTCATTTTACAGACTAGAAAGTGGGTGAGGATGGGAATAAACTAGCTACTGGTTGTACTACCCAGGAATCAGGAGACATAGCCAGAAACAGACTGTGGGAAGCTGGAAGCATAGCTGAAAAGGCTGCTTTAAAAAACAAACAAAAAACTCTATTAATTTACCCATACTAAGCACCAGTCACTTTACATAAATAATCTCACAGCAACTCTATTGAGGTCAGTGTTACTATTTTTCCTAAACACTTGGGGCTCACAGACCTGGTCCTTGGGCACTCTGACCTTAAAGCCAAAGCTCCTTACTATCAGCCACACCACACCAACTCTACCTGGCTGACCTCACCCCGATACAGTTCCTGCATCTATACATGGGTCAGAGGGTCTCTAAGTCAATTCCACTCCTACCATTGGGTTACCCTCCACCACTGTTAGGGGTATTTGTTTCTTGCTCCAGAAAATGGGTGGAAATAAAATAGGATGGTGACACTTTAAAAGAGGATCTTTTACTACTACTAGGTATAAGGGGAAAACAAAGTGTCCAATAGGAGGGTATACAAAGACTCCAATTTCAGATGATTGTTCAAATTGGATGAATATGAGTAGTCCTGAGAGAGGCCCCTCACCAAGGATGCCCCTTTCTGGGACATGCCCCTTCTTGGGAGAGGGCTCAGGCTTGGAAATGGTAGCTAAGACCGTGGCACAGCAAGGAGGCCAGCGGTAAAGAGAGCAGCGAAACGTTGCGATGGGCAGCTGAGGCCACCAGGGGAGAGAGGACATGGTTTGGGGGGATTTGTCCACCTTGGCGTTTTCAGAAACTGGAGGAGGGTTTGTAGAGTCACTTTTTCTTAATTTACTCGTTTAAAGACTGTGCTCACAGGCGCAAAGTGTGGGGCTGGGGGCGGGGGCGCGGCTCTTGGCATAAAGGCCAAGAGAGAACAAGTGGAAGTCCGAAAGTCAGGACCCAGAATGCTGCCCAGGTTTAGGGGAAAGGGCTATTTCAAGGAGTCCTCCTGCAATTCTATAACCCCACTAAAACCTGCAGGGCAGAGCAAATGCAGAGCCTAGCTTTGGCGAGTGTCGCTCCACATTTATTTCCTGTCTTGTGGCTGGAGTGGGAAGAAAAGGAAATAAGAATCGTTAACTTTTCCATTCCCGCTGTCGGGAAGCGGGAAGACAGGACCTAGTGCAAGAGACGGCTGGCACTCGCCCGCCCCTCCTCCTTTCCCTCTCTT
Organism: Avahi laniger; assembly: GCA_963575035.1. Classification (NCBI taxonomy): domain Eukaryota; kingdom Metazoa; phylum Chordata; class Mammalia; order Primates; family Indriidae; genus Avahi; species Avahi laniger. The sequence goes on along the minus strand of CAUYSK010011304.1, from coordinate 4,054 downwards.
CGCCTGGCGCGGCCGGGAGACGGCGGCGCCAACGCTAGACGAAAGAGCGCTCGCGGGCCCGGGCCCCGCGCTGGCGGCTCCCGGGGGAAGCCTCGTTGCCAGGTTGGGTTTGACGCCTCCGCCCGCGCGCAGATTGTCCGGGCTGAAGGCGCCACCTCTGGCGCTCAGGCGCGAGCCTCCCCTCCCGCGCGGCGGTCCTCCCCCTCCTCTCCGCCCTCCCTCCGCACCTCCTCAGCTGCCCGTCGGCCCCTCCCAGGCCACGCGCCTTCCTCTACCTCGGGCCCGCTTCTGAGCCTGCAGGCGCTGGGCGGAGCGCTGGGTGTGGGTCGCCTTCCCAGCCCCGGCCGTCGCCTCCGAGCAGTCGACACCTGGTGGCAAGATGCAGGCGTGCGGGCCCGGCACGGCGGGACGCCGGGCGTTCGACAGCATCTGCCCCAACAGGATGCTGGGGGTGCCGGGCCGGCCCCTCGGCAAGCCGGGGAAGCTGGAGAGGAAGGTGGGGCCGCTGACTGGGGCCGGGCTGGGTCTGCACTCTGTGCCCCGAGAGCTGACCAGTTCACCGTTTCTGTGCCCTGCTAGTTCGCCCCTCCGCGGAAGTTCTTTCCCGGATACACTGGCTGCAGCCCACTGTCGGTGTACGAGGATCCCCCGGACGCGGAGCCGGCTGCGCTGCCAGGTGAGCCCCCTGGCACCCGCGCGACCCTTCGGGTTCCCCGCGCCGGGTGGCTCCGGCGCGCGCGGCTCGGAGGAGCTTCTCTTCCCCGAGCTCCGACGTCTCAGCCGGGGTTCCAGAGGCAAGCCTGGCGGAGAGGCTCAGGGTCCGCCCGGCGCGTGTCTCCCGGTCTCCCCGCGCAGCCCTCACCACCATAGACCTGCAGGACCTCGCGGACTGCTCCTCGCTACTCGGGTCCGACGCGCCGCCTGGTGGTGACCCGGCCGCTTCGCAGGTACCTCCCCTTATCGTGGAGCCTTGTGTAGCCCAAACCCCAACTCCGGAGCGGTGGGTTTATTTCCTCAAAGGCATGTCCGGCCAGGAGCAAAGGCAATTTTAGCAGGTGGAGGGAGGCGAGGTGCGGCACCCTGAGCCTACCAGATCAGAACTTCCTCCTCCCTCCTAGTATGTTACCAAAGCCACGTTTCCGGAGCTGTTCAGACCAACTTGGTACAGTGGGGCTCACCTGGGGGGCTTCCTGCCATTCCCCTCCCCATCTATTCTGGAGCACAGGCAGTGCGGAAATCGAGCACCGAGGGACCGGGTGGGTGGGTGGGAGTGAAGTTGCGCACTGGGCGCCTGATGCATGTCCTGTTTTCTCAACATGCCCTTTCTGGCCATGCATTCACCATTTTCATTACATGAGTATCCAAGGAGAGTGGAAGTCGATGGATAACTTCTTTATCAAGACTGAAAAAGAGGAAGAGAGTCTGCATTTGGAGACAGCAGGAAGGACAAAGGACTCTGGAAGAAATCTGACAGAAAACATTCAGAAGTGACTCTTCAGCACCTGTCCCAACAGGATGCTGGGGGTGCCAGGCAGGCCCCTGGTCAAGCCCAGGAAGCTGGAGAGGAAGGCGCAGCCACTGACTGGGGCCGGGGCGGGGGTCTGCATGCTCCATTCCCCGAGGGCATGCTCAGCTAGTTCACTCCTCCGGAGAAGTTCACTTTTTATTTATTTATTTTTTTTCCCATCCGCTCAGAAGAAGGAAGTTCACTCTTTAAAAGGTCCTCTTCTGCCCCTCCAAAAGCTCTCTTCACTTACCATCATGGGGCAAAAGGCATTTGACTTTTTTCTTTCCTCCTAGACCTGTTTTTTTTTTTACTTTCATCCCGCTTCCACCGCTTGCCAGCACTGACACTTCACAGGCAGAGGATGGGGCCTCCCAGCCCTGGTGTCTTGGAGGCCAGAAGCCTGGCTCATGGTGGGATATGAAGTGCCCAGAAGGACAGGGCGGCATAGCCAGATGCAACCCACAGGAAGAGTGCCAGTTCTGGCTTCCTGGCAGCAGGTGCTAGGGCCAGGGGACGGGCCCAGTATGGAGCTCTCCAAAAGATTTGACCGTCTCCCAGAACTGGGGGTGGTGGTGGAGCAAGCTCAGGTATTCTCTGAAGGCCTCTTACAACCATGAAATAAAGCCCATGGTGACTTAGGGTAGGTGGCTGCTAAGAGCAGAGATTATTAAGGAAAGAGGTAGGAGTGGGCATTGCACTGCAGAGTCCATTTAATTGTGCTTTTTTGATCTGGATGCTCAAATAAGGAAAGACAATGTCTGAACATCTTCCAACTGACTTAGAGGACTAGGTCTTCCCTTACCCCAACATATTATTTTTCAAGTAACAAAAACCAAGCAACTCTTGCTGAATTTTTTGCTTAAGTATACAGAATTTATTTTATTTTATTTTTTAGTTTTTTGAGACAGAGTCTTGCTCTGTTCCAGGCTAAATTACAGTGACATCATCATAGCTCACTGCAATCTCAGACTCCTGGGCTTAAGCAATCCTCTTGCCTCAGCCACCCAAGTAGCTGGGACTACAGGCACGTGCCACCACACCTGGCTAATTTTCTATTTCTATTTCTTTTTTTTTTCTCTATTTTTTGTAGACACAGGGTCTCACTCTTGCTCAGGCTAGTCTCAAACTCCTGGCCTCAAGCAAGTCTCCTGTCTAGGTCCCCCAAAGTACTAGGATAACAAGTGTGAGCCACCACAGCCAAATAGTATATAGAATTTAAATTTGATATCATGTTCTGTGTTAATATTTTTTTTCTTGCTATTATAGTTGGAGAAATGCCACATTTATGCAATTGGGGAGGTAAGATTTAAAGTTTCAAGGACAAAGCTCACAGCAGATGGACCAAATGGTCCAGGATTTTTCCTGGGAAAGACAGAGCTAATACAGAGGAAAGAGGACCCTAGGGGAAGAATCTCTAGGGAGACCCCTGGCTGCTGCACACTCAGGTCATATTTCCCAGTCCTTTCCTGCTGGGGAAGGTGGACAGAGAGAGGAAGTGCTCTAGAAGTGTTTGGGGTCAAGAACAGGCCAAAACCTGGGAGAGCATAGGAAGTAGCATTTGCTGGGCCCCAGTTCCTGAGCTGGCCTCTAGTCTCCTCATGAGGGCTTTTCTCAGATGCCTGCTGAAAGGAAGACCTTTCAGTCCTTGAAGAATGAGTCTCATTTCTGACTTATTCAGTGACGGCAGAACTCCGGGATTTGTCTGGGGCCCACAGTCCTTCCTTTCTCAGCCCCTTTTTCTTTATAGCCTCAGTGTCCAACCGAGCTAGAGGCTTCTCTGCCTGACTCTTCCCTCCCTGAAGAAAACTGATACTTGCACATTCTTTGAAGTTAGGGCCAGGATAAGTTCCTCCTCCCAGAAATATTTGAATAGTAAAGAAAGGCTTTGGGGAGAACAATGTGATTAACACAAAGGAATAGATCAGTAAGTGGAATCAAGGAATATCTATTTTTTTCTGATGGGCATATTGGCCTCACATCATGGCCCCTGAGAGCTTCTCCTTTTCCCAGGGCCGGCGCCTTTGCTGGAAGCCAGGTTTCCTAAACAGAGAGAAAAGCTAAAGGCAATGAGGTATAGAGGAAAGAGGGTTGAAATAGGTAGCATTCCAGGACAAGAGTCCCCATTCCATTATTTCAGAGCTGGGTGACTTTGGGTAACAACTTCTCTGAACCTCAGATTCTTCAGGTGAAGAGGAGTCACTTCCCAGGCCTTGCCTACTTCTCGCACTGGTGTGAGGATTAACTAAGACACTCTTATGTAAGAGTCTCATCAACAATAAATGTTCTTCTTCTTTTTTTTTTTTTTTTTTGAGACATAGTCTCACTCTGTTGCCCTGGCTAGAGTGAGTGCCAGTGGCATCAGCCTAGCTCACAGCAACCTCAGACTCCTGGGCTCAAGCTATCCTCCTGCCTCAGCCTCCCAAGTAGCTGGGACTACAGGCATGCGCCACCATGCCCGGCTAATTTTTTCTATATATTTTTAGTTGTCCGATTAATTTCTTTCTATTTTTAGTAGAGACGGGGTCTCGCTCTTGCTCAGGCTGGTTT
>CAUYSK010011303.1:0-85068 GCA_963575035.1 Avahi laniger | reverse complement strand
AAAAAATTAGCCGGGCATGGTGGCGCATGCCTGTAGTCCCAGCTACTCGGGAGGCTGAGGCAGGAGGATCGCTCGAGCCCAGGAGTTTGAGGTTGCTGTGAGCTAGGCTGATGCCACGGCACTCTAGCCCAGGCAACACAGTGAGACTCTGTCTCAAAAAAAAAAAAAAAAAATCATTCAGTGCCACCCTATGGAAAGTTTTCATCTTTAGTTGCCAAGCTGTCCTTCTCTATTTATTCATTATTTCTCTTCTAGCTTCTATGCTTAACTCTCCATGGGATTCTCTTTTGCATACCTATTCCAATTTTGTTTGGATCAGGAACTTTTTATTTTAATAAAACACCCAAGCTCACCAAATGACAGATATTTTGCAATTAGATCACTGCGAAAGGTAGCTAATCCTAGCAGCTGTTGGTGATAAACTTCAGAAGAACTTCCTTTCCCTGTTAATAAGGAAACCAGAAATCAACTAGTAGGACAAGCAGGATACCAAATTCCCATTCTCCAGCCAAGGGCCTGTGAAATTGTCCCTTAGCAAATGTCCTTTTTTTTCTTTTACTTGCCCTCCATCCTAAAACGAGGAAAAACTGCCAAATACCAACTTGAAGAACACTATGCAAAATGCTAAACACAGAGTGAGGAGTATCAGGGAGTATTTTGAAAATCCGTCTCTAATAGAGCCTGCAGAATCTTCAAATTTCCAGAAAACAGCAGAGCTGCCCTTTTGGTTTACAACAAAAGCAATAATTCCAGGTTTAAAAGCCCCACCTACAACAGAGCTAGTCAATCCCAGCATCATTCACATGGAGGCTGATCTATTTAATGTTTCCTGCACTCAACAGCACAGACTCAGAAAATGAGAAGCTAAGTGGAAAAACAAGTGAGCAGCTGAGCTGCAAGGACTTCTGTCCACTCTTCACTTGCGACGTGTAAGTCAAATATTGCAATGAAAGAGCTCACCTGTGGCTCAAATCCTAAAGAGTAACCCACACCGGTCCTGAGCTACATAATGGGAGGCTTTGAGGAGCAAAACTCTTTGCATGCTGTATTTTGATATTTATGATGTTCTATCGCCCTCTCCTGGAAGAAAAGACCAAGAACACAAAAAGGGGTGCTGGGATTTTAGGCTTCGAGTAAAGATAAATTTCTTTAATTCTCAAGAAATGTAAAGACATTCCACAGCCACTGATGATACATACTTGTATCCCATTCCAGAGGAATTAGCATAATGTTGGGCAAACAGAAAAGCTAAAAGACAAATGTTCAGGACTCTAGCGTCAGTTGTTTGAGAGGAGAAGGTAACATCAAACCCATAAGTAATGAGCCTGTAGAGTTGCCAATCCCCAGAGAAGGCCTGAGTTCTCATTAGTAAAGAGCTACAAGATCCCATTTTGCGAGAGTCACTAGCTCTGTAGGTGCACAGAGAGATACTATAAGAATAATTCCCATGCTCGGCTTTGAAAATAATCATTCTTATCTGTGCATTCTAAGTCTCAGAATTGGGCAAAAGAGTTCTAAGGATTTTAAAACATTAGTCACAAACTAAGAATTTTCTCAGATTAACTCTTATGTCCCAGACTAGCTTATTGGAGCTGTTTACACATATGGCACAAACCCAAATGGAATATTTGACCTCTACACAAGATCCCATCAGTCTTTGTTTCTCAAGGTTTGGTTTACATAACAACAAAGAAACAGAATGCAACACTTCAAAATATTATTTTAAAACACACTTTTATTTATTTATTTTATTTTTTGAGACAGAGTCTCACTATGTTGCCCTGGCTAGAGTGAGTGCCGTGGCATCAGCCTAGCTTACAGCAACCTCAAACTCCTGGGCTCAAGCGATCCTCCTGCCTCAGTCTCCCGAGTAGCTGGGACTACAGGCACGCGCCACCATGCTCGGCTAATTTTTTCTATATATTTTTAGCTGTCCAATTAATTTATTTCTATTTTTAGTAGAGACAGGGTCTCTCTCTTACTCAGGCTGATTTCGAACTCCTGAGCTCAAACAATCCACCTGCCTCGGCCTCCCAGAGAGCTAGGATTACAGGCGTGAGCCACCGCGCCCGGCCCACACTTTTCTTTTGATCATTATATCATTTCCATTAGTATCTTCGTGCAACGAATGAAAAAAAAAAATCACAAAACTTTAGAATAGGAAGCATTTCGGTCCAACCACTTCACAGACACAAATCACAAGCTAGTCACACAGAGGGGAACAGAAACCCTAAGGTCAACTCCCAGTAATCATCACCTGGGACAGTTTGAACCGTCTGTCTGTCTGAACATTTTGCCCCCTCCTGACATTTAAGTTTTACAGTCTATTCAACTCACGCACATTCTGAAGTGGGCTGGGATTCCGGATTTCCTTTCTGAATACCAAGTATGCTTATTCATAAAACATAGAACACGGAACATAGAATTTAGGATTTTAGAGAATTTAGGATTTTATAACAAATAAAAGTGATTTGCTGCTGACACCTGATGGAAGGTTTGAACACACATCGAAATACATCAGGCTTTTTGCTTTTTTTCTCTCAATTTATTCAGCTTCTCTTGAAGGCCTACCCTGTAAACACACTATGAGGACCACCTGAGATGCAATTCGTATCCCCCAAAAGCCAACTATGTTGACTGAGTTTGGCTTCCTAAGCTAGGCACAAACTGAAAGGAAAAGCATGATAGTCAAGTAATAAAGTCAATCTCTACACAGAAGGCTCCCTCCTCCCGGGCTCTGTTGTCTCTTTACAATGCAGCTCATGTAACATGATGCTCACTAGAGCTCACTGGGTACGTCAACCACCACATGGGAACCCTTTCCAGAGCTGATGGCCCAGAGGAGACCTAACTTTTGTTACTGTCAAATCTCTTCTTGAGGCAAGAACTCTGCCCACACAATGGCGAAAACAATATTTCAGTATCCCAACCTCCCCTGAACCCATATTTGGGGTCAGAAGTTCAGTTTTCATAAATATCCGGAAAACTGAAACGTTTCACTCTTTCAATGAAACTCCTGCCATCCTTCGAGTCTGCCACCTCCTTTCCTTCATTCCCCTTGTCCCCTCACCGTGGAGATTTGATGGCGTGACACTTTGGCAGTTGCAGACAACTTCCTGGTGATCTCGCAGCTGTGTGCCAGCTGTATTGTCAATATTAAATGATAAATCCATGTAGCTAAGATGCTAAACAGAAATAGACGAGGTTTTGATGCTATCAATTGAGTAATTGTCGTTAAACCTCCTACAATCTCTCATGCAAACGAGATAGCCAGGTTTAACCTGTCAGTAAAACTTTAATATATTGGTATAAAATCAGTTTTCAGTGAAAGGCCATCTTTTATAAAATTCATTTCAAAGGTTTCAAAAATGTATCCAAAATACCTCTAATCCTTTCCCTGTTGTATTCACTAGTCTCCGATTCGTTTATTTTAGGTGAATTTTTATCTCCCCCACTCCCAACACAAACTCAACTTCTAGCACACAGAACTACTTGGAAGTTTCCCTAAATATACCAGGCTCCCTCAGTCGTCATGCTGCCCAGATGCTCTCGCTTCTACATCAAATCCTGCCCTTTGTCAACCTGGGGCATGCCTACTTGTCCTTAAACTTCAGCTCAGGAGTTGCCTTCTCTTGTCTCTTCCAAGCACTCTGTAGTCCCTTGCCTGTGTGCTCCTGCAAGATCCTGTTTATACCTCCATCCCAGTCTCATCATATGCTAGTAAAATGGTTTGTTTCCCCATCCCACCAGATATAGGTTCATTCTGAGAGTGGATTAAGAGTTGGACTCTGTAAATCCGGCTCTCTGGGCTGTGTCTAACACATGGCAAGCACACTGCAAATGTTTGCCAAGTGGGTGACCATGCCCAGCTAATTTTTTCTATATATTTTTAGTTGTCCAATTAATTTCTTTATATTTTTGGCAGAGACGGGTCTCACTCTTGCTCAGGCTGGTCTCGAACTCCTGAGCTCAAACAATCCGCCCGCCTCGGCCTCCCAGAGAGCTAGGATTACAGGCGTGAGCCACCGCGCCCGGCCTCTAAGGCTTTTAAGAAAGTCCAAAAATTGTTTCCGAGGCTCCTTGTACAAGGATCTGCACATAAAATTACCATTAGAATTCCATGAAACGTTCTGTTTCTTTAGATGACCTAATTTGATTTCAATTACAAATCAACAAGAACTGCATTACATAATGGTGTTTCCTTTTTTGACATAGCTGCCTAGATGCTCGGAACGAAATTAAATGTTTGCCTGTAGCAAATAATTTATTCTAGGTACTCGCAATACAAATTTCTCCTCTATGTTGTTTCTTGTTTTATTTTGCTTTTTTTTTAATTGCCATTTCGAATTTCTTGGAAGCACTGAATCTAAATCCCAAATAATAACTGTCATGGTTAACATTATGTAGAGCTTACATGTGCCAGACAATGTTCTAAACTCTTTGTATATATGAACTCATTTAATCCTCACCAAACCAAATATGGAACTGTCTCTGGCTTTGGAATTAGTGAATTTATTTATAAAACGTAAGTGACATCAGAGGACATCTGTTTCCCTTTATCATCAGTATACACTTACCTAACGATTTCTGTGCATGAAGCCTGTCAAGCATTGAAATGGCCAATGTCAAAAAATAGCTTTGCTCCAACCAACTAAAAGTCAAAGCACTGGAAGTTACCTCTCTGATCTTCTACTCCGTCTATGTAAAATAAGTAAAAAAAATAATAATGATACATAACAAGGTTGTAGGGGGTTCTAATGAGAAAGTGAATGTATAACGATGTTGCAATTGTTAAGGTAGTAAAGAAATATGAGTTATTGTTATTCTGAAAAGAGACAATAAGGAATTCCTCGTTACTATCTCACCCCTCTCGTGCAATCCATGGGCAGGTCAATCTTCACAATACACCCAGAATGTGACCGCTGCTCAGCGCCTCCACCTCAACTACCCTGGTCCAGGGCACTGTCCTCTTTCACCAGGGCCATTGCCACAGCCTCCTCAAGGGTGTCCTCCTTCAAACTCTTCTCCTCCACTCTCCTTTTAAAAGTGATTCTTTTAAAATGCAATGCAAGCCCAGCACAGTGGCGCTCACCTGAAGTCCTAACTACTTAGGAGGCTGAGGCAGGAGGATCGCTTGAGCCCAGGAGTTCCAGGCTACAGTGAGCCATGATTACATCACTGCACTGCAGCCTGGGCAATAAGCAAGACCCCATCTCTAAAAAAAAAAAAAATATACGCCATGCAGATCATGTCAATTGTCTACTCAAAATCCTCTGAGGTAGGCAAAGTAATAACCCTTCAAAGATGTCCCAGTCCTCTAATCTCTAACCTCTAATCCCCAGAACCTGTGAATATATTGCCTTATGTGGTAAAAGAGTCTTTGCAGAGTGATTAAGTTAATGATCTTGCGGTGGGAAGATTATCTTGGATTGTCCAGAGATGGTAAGGAGAGTCCTTACAAGAGGGAGGCAGGAGAGTCCGAGTCGGAAGGAGACGTGCCAGTGGAGGAAGGGGTCAGAGCAGTGCCGTTGCTGGAAGAAGCCAGGAGCCAAGGAATGTGGATCTTCTAGGAGATGGAGAAGGGAACAGTCAAGGAACAGATGCTCCCCTAGATGCAGACTTGGCATCCCTTTGATTTTAACCCCATGTGCTCTGGATTGAATTGTGTCTCCCCCAAAAATATGTTGAAGTCCTAACTCTGGTACCTCAAAATGTGATCTTATTTGGAGACAGGGTCTTTACAGAGGTAATCAAGTTAAAATGAGGTCATTAGGGTACACCCTAATTTAATAGGACTGGTGTCCTTACAAAACGGGGAGATTTGGACACAGACATGCACACAGGGAAAACATCACATGAAGGTGAAGACAGAGATCAGGGAGATGCTTCTGCAAACCAAGGAATGCCAAAGATCGCCAGCGAACCACCAGAAGCTGGAGGATAAGTACAGAATGGATTATTCCTCACACCAACCTGCTGATGCCCTCCGCTCAGACTTTCGCCTCTAGAAACAATTGGGAAACAATACATTTCTGATGTTTAAGCCCCCAGTTTGTACTCTATTAATGGCAAACCAGAAAACTTACACACCCTGTAAGGCTCATTTTGGATTTCTGACCTCCAGAACTATAAGATAATTACGGTGTTTTTTCCTAAATCAATAAGTTTGAAGTGATTTGTTACTGTAAGAATAGGAAACTGAGACATTCTCCAAAGGCTCCCCATTTGAAGTCCTCACCAGGACTTCCAACCTGACTTCCTCTCTGACTTAATCTCTCATTCCCTTGCTCTCATTCCCTCTGTTCCAGCCCCACTGACCTTCTTGCCCTTCCTTAAACACCCTTGCTCATTCTTACCCCAGGGCCTTTGCACTTGCTGCTTCCTCTCACTGAAATGTTCTTCCTCCTCACGTGCTCCCTCACTTCCTCCAAGTCTCTGATCATCTGTCATCTTATCAGAGAGGCTTTCCCTCAATATTCTGTATAAAATAGGATTCTCTATCTCCTCTTCCTGCTTTATTTTCCTTAGCACTTATCGTCACTTGACAGAATATGCACTTGATAAGTAGCAATCATCATCTCCCCTTGTCCTCCTTAGAAGATAAGCTGCTACACAGTAGGTTGTTCATTGGTCCATTCCTGTGTCCCCACTGCCTGTAACAGTGCCAGGCACACTAGAAGGACTCAATACATCTTTGTTGATTGAATAAATTATTTAAAATTGCTGCTATATTCTGCCTCTAAACCTCTTTCCACTTAAACTAGTTTTTTGAGGCCGGGCGCGGTGGCTCACGCCTGTAATTCTAGCACTCTGGGAGGCCCAGGCGGGCGGATTGTTTGAGCTCAGGAGTTCGAAACCAGCCTGAGCAAGAGCGAGACCCCATCTCTACTAAAAATAGAAAGAAATTAATTGGACAGCTAAAAATATATAGAAAAAATTATTCGGGCATGGTGGCACATGCCTGTAGTCCCAGCTACTCAGGAGGCTGAGGCAGTAGGATCGCTTGAGCCCAGGAGTTTGAGGTTGCTGTGAGCTAAGATGATGCCATGGCACTCTAGTCAGGGCAACAGAGTGAGACTCTGTCTCAAAAAAAAAAATTAATACTAACTGATCATCACTTATGTGCACATATAGTAGTAACATTCATCGGATGTTTGGCAGGTGGGAGGGGGAAGGTGAGGATGGGTATATTCACACCTAATGGGTGCAGTGCACACCATCTGGGGGATGGACACGCTTGAAGCTCTGACTTGGGTGGGGCAAAGGCCATATATGTAACCTAAACATTTGTACCCCTGTAAGAGGCTGAAATTAAAAAAAAAAAACTTATGTGAATGTGATCTCTCTCTTTCTCTCTCTCTTTTGCTCTCTCACTCTCTCTCTCTCTTTCTCTCAAAATACCTTATTGTACTGCACCATGGGTAATTAAAACCATGGACAGTGAACCACCAATAAGAGAGGACTACTGTATCAGGAACCTGTTTCAAAAAACTAAACCAGTTGGGCTGCAACAGAGTTTCTGAATTCTTTTTCTAATGTTAGGATGGCTTTTTCCAGTGAGGCTGCTTATCTAGGTACTCCACACTTCTCCTACTAAAGTTCCTACTAGTCTTTGAATTCAGTGGTTGGTGTGTCTTTGAACAAGTTTATTCAGCCTGTATGGCTGTAGGCCTCTGCTTCCATTTGCCCAACCTTTGCCACTAATAACCAGGAGAATCAATCACGTCCCCCCAGATGTTTGGGTAGATTGATTCCCAACAAAACAGACCACGTTGAACACAAGTTTTCTAACTGCTCACAGTGGTCTTTACGGACGACTCATGAATGAAGGGCAGTGTGATATATATGGATTCCCTATGGGGATTTTTAGCATTCATCTTCTTTTGCTCGGGTTTAGTGTTGAAATCCTTGGGAGCAGAGGGAAGATTCAAGCTGTGTTTATGGCTCCTTTGTTTTAGAGTGTGTATTTTGCAGTATAATGCTAAATTGCTTTTGCTGGGTACCACTGTTAAATGATGATTAAATTTAGTTTTGGTATAAAAATGAATAGATGCCTATTATATATCTTTGGAATAATTTAATGATATCCCTTTGTTTTAGTTATTATCCTTTTATTAGACCCCTAAATTTTCTTGTCTATTCTTAACTATCTTGCCTAGTCAGAGCCTTTCCCCCTTTATAATGCACGATAACTACCTTTCTGATTTGGGGATTTGGTTATCACACTGTTTCTTTAATAAAAAGGAAAGAAAGAAAGCAACGATGGGGAAGTGAAAGGAATTTAAGAAAGTACAAGGACGACAGGAAATGAGTCAGAACATTTTGAAAATGATTTTTTTAGATACATGGCTTCTGCAGTATTTACTTAATATAATCGTTGCTCCACTTATGCTAGCACAGTACAAATGTCACAAATTCTAGATTTTAAAAAATACAGGAAAGCACATTTTATCTCAATTATGACTCACTTGCTATTTTCTTAAATCAAACATTAATTTTAGCATGTGAAAATGCCATTCTCCTCTCTTCATCCCCTAGTATACCATGTCTTACATAGAGTAGGCATTTAATTTTTCTCTTAAATCAAGCTGAAATGGTATGGAGTTCTTTCTTGGGATAGTGAGGAGCCATTGGGGGTATAGAGAACATGAATCTCCACCCACAAAATCAGGAGTGTAAGAAAGACAGTGCATCTTTTACTTATTTTTGGGCCTTTTTTGTCTTATAATAGACTTTCTTTTTAGAGCCCTTTTAGGTTCACAGCAAAATTGAGCAGAAATTCCCGAGTTTTCCCATATACCCCTTTCCCCTATGCACACACAGCTTCCCCCACTCTCAGCATCTCCTACCAAAGTGGTCCATTTGTTACCATTGACGAGCCTGCATTGACACATCATTATCACCCAAAGTCCACAGTTTGCATTAGGTTTCACTCTTTGTGTGGCACATTCATTGGGTTTTGACAAATGTTTAATGACATGTATCTACCATTACAACGTCATACAGAATCATTTCACTGCTTTAAAAATCCTGTGTTCTACCTGTTCATCCCTCCCTGCCCACTAACCCCTGACAACCACTGATCTTTCTACTGTCTCCATGCTTTTGCCTTTTCCAGAATGTCATATAGTTGGAATAATATAGTTTTCAGATTGGCTTCTTTCACTTAATAATATACCTTTAATGTTCCTCCATGTCTTTTCATGGCTAGATAGTTCATTTCTTTTTAGTATTGAATAATAGTTCATTGTCTGGAGCATCTTTTACTTTTACATCAATTTAATTTCAAATTCAATCCTTTGTTCCCACTGGGTTAGTGGTAAATTATACCTCATTACTTCTTTTTAAAACAGCATTATGGAGATATAATTCACATAGAGTACAATTCACCAACTCAACTATTTAAAGTATACAACTCAGTGATCTTTTAACATATTCATGGAGTTGTGCAACCATCACCACAATCAATATTAGAACATTTTTATCATACCCAAAGAAACTCTTTACCATTTAGCCATTATTCCCCATTCACTCTTCTCCCCTGCCTCTGGCAACCCTGATATATTTTTTGTCTCTATAGGTTTGTCTGCTTGGGACATTTCATATAAATGGAATCATACAATATATGACCTTTTGCATCTGGCATCTTTCACTTAGCATGTTTTTAAGGTTTGTCCATGTTGTAGCTTAGATCACTACTTCATTATTTTTTATGGCTGAACAATATTCCATTGTATGTGTATACCACATTTTGTTTATCCATATCAGTTGATGGACATTTAGGTTTATTCCCTTCTTGATTATTATGAATAGTATTGTTATGAACATGTGTGCACAGATCTTTGTGTGGACATATGTTTTTATTTCTCTTGAGAATATACCTAGAAGTAGAATTGTGGGTCATATGATAACTCTATATTTACCTCTTGAAGAACTGCCAAACTGTTTTCCAGTGTTGTAGCTGAGCCATTTTACTTTCCTGCCAACAATGTATGAGGGTTCAAATTTTTCCACATCCCTACCAACAATTGTTATTATTTTTTTTGTTACAGCCATCACAGTGGGTTTTAAGTGGTATCCCATTATGGTTTTAATTTGCGTTTTCCTAGTGGCTAATGATGTTGAGTTAATTTTGTGTGCTTATTGGCCAGATCTTCTTTGGTGAAAAGTCTATTAAGATCTTAATTTGTAAACTGGGCTATTTTGTCATTTTGTTGTTGAACTGTAAGAATTATTTACATGTTCTGGATACTAGACCCTTATCAGATATATGATTTGAAAATATTTTCTCATATACTCTGGGATGTCTTTTCACTTTCCTGATAATGTCTTTCAAAACACAGATGTATAATTTTGATGAAGTCCAATGTATCTATTTATTTATGTGCCATATCTAAGAAACCATTGCCTAATCCAAGGTCATAAAGATTTACACCTATGATTTCTTCTAAGAGTTTTATAGATTTACCTCTTATATACAGGTCTATGATCCATTTTGAGCTAAGTTTTGTATATGGTATGAGGCAAGTGTACAACTTCATTCTTTTGCATGTGGATATCCTGTTGTCTCAGTTCCATTTGTTTGAAAAGACTATTCTTTTTCCATTGAATTGCCTTGGCACCCTTGTCAAAAGTCAATTGACCATAAATGTATGGAGTTTATTTCTAGACTTTCAATTCTGTTTCATTTACCCATATGTCTATCATTATGCCGGTTTCACACTGCTTTGAATACTGTGGTTTTATAGTAAGTTTTAAAAATGGGAAATGTGAATCTTCCAACTTTGTCCTTCTTTTCAAGATTGTTCTGGCTATTCGGGGTCCCTTGCCATTCCATATGAATTTTGTGAGCACCTTGGAATTTTCTGCAAAGAATACAGCTGGGATTTTGATAAGGATTGTGTTAAATCTGTAGATCACTTAGCAAGTATTGCCATCTTGACAGTATTTACATCTTCCAATATATGAACGTGGAATGTCTTTACATTTATTTAGATCTTCTTTAAGTTCTTTCAATATCTTGTAGTTTTCAGTATACAAGCCTTGTACTGCTTTTATTAAATTTATTCCTAAATATTATTATCATATTTAAGTTATTATAAATGAAATTGTTTTCTTAATTTCATTTTTAGGTTGTTTATTGCTAGAGTACAGAAATAAATTGAGTTTTGTATATTGATCTTGTGCCAAATAACATTGCTGAACATGTTTATTAGTTTTAATTGTGTGTATGTGTGTGGGTATATGTGTGAGAAAGAGAGAGAGAGAGAGAAAGAGAGACCTTGGTGTTTTCCATGCACAAGATCATGTCATATGCAAATACAGTTTCATTTCTTTCTTTTCAATCTGGATGCCCTTTCTTTCTTTTTTCTTCCTTTCTTCCTCTCATCCTTCCTTCCTTTCTTTTTTTTTCCCTCATGACCCTGGCTTGAACTTGCAGTACAATGTGGACATCCCTATCTTTTTCCTGATTGTAGGGAAATAGCCTCAGCCTTTCCCCCATTAAGTATAATGTTAGATGTAGGTTTTTCTTAATGTTCTTTACCAGTTTGAGGACATTCCCTTATATTCCGAGTTTGTTGATTGCTTTTATTATCAAAGCATGTTGGATTATATCAAACTCCTCTTTAGAAACTGACAAGATCATCATGTGGAAGTGTCCTTTACTTTATTGATATAGTATATTACATTGATTACCAGATGTTTAACCAAACTTGCATTCGTGGCATAAATTCCACTTGATCATGGTGTATGATCCATTTTATATGTTGCTGGATTTGCTTTGCCAGGATTTTGTTGAGGATTTTTTAAAATCTATCTTTATAGGAAATATTGATCTAGAGTTTTCTTGTGATCTTTGTCTTGTTTTGGAATCAGGGTAATATATTGGCCTCATAGAATGATTTGGGATATGTTCCCTTCTTTTCTGTTTTTTGGAAGAGTTTGATAAAGATTGGTGTTAATTCTAATTTATATGTTTGGTAGAATTTGCTAGTAAGGCCATCTTATCCAGGACAATTTTTGTGGGAAGTTTTAAAATTACTAATTGAATCTCTTGTTTGTTATAGGTTTATTCAGATATTTTATTTCTTCTTGAGTCAGTTTTGGTAGTTTTTTTTGTCATTTTAGGAATTTGTCCATTTCATCTATGGTGTCTAATTTGTTGACATACAATTTTTCCTAGTATTTGTTATAATTCTTTTATATATATATATATATATATATATACACACACATATGTGTGTGTGTGTTTGTGTGTGTGTGTATAAATCAGTAGTAACATTCCCCTCCTTTTTTTCCTGATTAATTTTAGTTGTTTCTCTTTTTTTTCTTGGTCAGTCTAAAGGTTTATCAGTCTTATTGATCTTTTCACCAAACCAACTTTTGATTTTGTTGATTTTCTCTATTGTTTTTCTATTCTAGATGTCATTAATTTCCACTCTGTTTTATTATTTCCTTCCTTCTGCTTGGTTTAGGTTTAATGTGCTTTCTTTTTATCTCATGTCTTAAGGTGACCATTTAGATTATTGATTTGACATCTTTATTCTTTTTGTAAATAGTTTTTGCAACATAGACTTCCCTCTATGTACTTATTGCTTTAGCTGTATCCAATACATGTTGGTATGATATTTTTGCATTTTCATTAATCTTAAAATAGTTTTTCATTTTCCTTGTGATTTTTTTTGATGTAAGTTTTTTTTTAATTTCAGCATATTATGGGGGTACAGATGTTTAGGTTATGTATGTTGTCCTTGCCCCCCCCCAAGTCCGAGTTTCAAATAACCTTGTGATTTTTTTTTTATTTAACCCTTTTATATTTAGAATCTTAGGGACAACATACTTAGTTAGGAGTATGCTGTTTAATTTTGATATATATGTGGATTTCTCAATTTTTTTCTGTTGTTGATTTCTTGTTTAATTCCATAGTAATTAGAAAATATACTCAGTATGACTTCAATCCTTATTCATGGAACATTCTGGAGAATGTTCCATGTGCAATTGAGAAGAATGAGTATTTTCCTATCATTTGGTGCAGTCTTCTATAGATGTCTATTAGGTCTAGTTGATTTATAGTGTTATTCAAATCTTCTATTTCTGTCTTGATATTCTGATTAGTTTTTCTATCCATTATTGAAAGTGGGGTACTAAAGTCTCCAACTGTTATTGCTGAATTGTTTATTTCTCCCTTAAATTTTGTCAGTTTTGCTTCATATATTTTAGGGCTCTCTTGTTTGAAAGATATATA
This sequence comes from Avahi laniger, assembly GCA_963575035.1. Taxonomy (NCBI): domain Eukaryota; kingdom Metazoa; phylum Chordata; class Mammalia; order Primates; family Indriidae; genus Avahi; species Avahi laniger. Next base: position 71,822 of record CAUYSK010011303.1, on the reverse strand, counting down.
TGTTTATAAATTTTATATCTTTCTGATGGATTGATCCTTTTATCAGTATAACATATTCCTCTTTATCTTTAGTAATATTTTAAATTTAATGTTTATTTTTTCTGATATTAGTGTAGCCACTCCTGCTTTCTTATGGTTGCTGTTTGCATGGTATATCTTCTTCTATCCTTTTACTTTCAATAAGTTTGTATCTTTGAATTTAAAATGTATCTCCTGCAGATAGATAATTGTGTATTGTTTTTTATTCAATCTGACAATCTCTTGTGATTGGAGTGTTCAATCCCTTTATATTTAATGTAGTTACTGATAAGGTAGGATTTACATCTGCCATTTTACTCTTTCTTTTCTGTATGTCTCACGTTTTTTTTCCCTCTATTCCTTCTTTGCTGCTTTCTTTTCCATTAAGTAAATATTTTCTAGAATTTTAATTCCTTTAAAAATTTTTCACAATATTTTTGAGTCATTTTCTTGATGGTTGTTCTAGGACTTATAGTACACATTTTAACTTATCAAAATCTACTTCAGATTTGTATTAACTTAATCCCAGAAGATATAGATAAACTGCTCCTTTGGCTTTCCTCAAATGCCATGTCCATTCTGATGACCAAATAACTATTTATTCATTTTCCTAGGATTCGAAAATGACCTTTCTTGCTAAGGAAGGTCCTGGGGTGGGCAGTTGTTTCCTGCTATCAGTTCTGCCAACTGATTCTGACTCCTTTTTGTTGCCATTCACTTCTTTTGTACTAAATCTTCACAGGACTCTAATATTCCTCTCTCTCTCTCTATAATTCAATATACTTTGTACTTTCTTTTGGCCTCATTGTATTTCAGTGTGATGTCTAGATTAGTACTGCCTAACATAAATAAAATGCAAGCCTCATATGTAATTTTAAATTTTCTAATAGCTACATTTAAAAAGTAAGAAGAAATAGGTGCGATTAATATTTTTATGTAACCCACTATGTCCAAAAATTATCATTTTGACATTTAATCAATATTTTTAAAATTGTTAATGAGATATTTTACATTATTTTTTTCATCTCAACTTAGACTCAACAGGTGTTCAATGGCCACACAATGCAGATTGGACAGTGAAGTTTTGACCTCCCCTCTGGGAAGGAATTCGCAGGGCACTCCTGTTATCAGTATGTCAGAATTTCCTTGCAGTAATGACAATGTCAATCCCTCCCCAGGAAGGACACTTTCTACAAATATGACTAACTGCTCTTTTAGCTGCCTTACCAAAAAGTACACACAAGCCAAAGGGAAGTAACTAAGAAAAAAATGTATGGTCTCTCTGATACGCAACTGCCTGTCCAGAATACATTTTTAGGCAATCAAAAATTAATTTGTGAGAACTAGTTAATATTTCAGTTAATTATAACAATTTTCAATGTCTATAGAGAATATAGGGTAGAACTTGAAAAGCTCTTTCAGATTCGAAATAGGAACTCTTGATAACACTGATGTGGAGTGGATTGCCTCCACAGGACTGAACTAGAAGCCCAAGCAAGGGGAAAGCTGCACAGAGACTGGAATAATCTGAGCCATCTCAAATGCTAGTTTGGGTGATGCAGATCCTCCAGAGACCTCTTTCTCCTGAATGGTGGTTTTCTTTTCTTTTTTCTTTTTTTTTTTTTTGCTGGAGATCACGAAGTGGTGAGATGAGTGAAGCTGGCTGTAATATCGGCCCCGATCTCTCCCTCTACCATTTTGTCTGAGTAGATTCATCGTAAGGATGGTTAAAGGTTTCTCAGCACTTGAAAATAGGTTATTCTTACCTTACTTTTGCTTTTTAAAGAATTATTACTTGCTGTCTCTCATCCAATTTTTAAATTTTCTTAGTCACTCAATTCCATTCCTACCCCATTTGCTTAAGGTTTGCGGCAGTCCAGATGAACTAATTTAGACCTCTGACTTTTTGTCAAGTTATGCGTGCTCTCTGTTTCCTCATCCATTCCCCCAACTTTGATTTCTACCTATTACTCTCTGACTTTGACAGTAAGTGGCTAAGGATTCAAGTTCCCTTTCTGCTAATTGCATGAGCTTGTTGTTCAGACTCTGCACAGATGCTGCTTTTTTCTTTCCCAGATTCTGTGACTAGGTCCCTGGTCTCATGTTTCATAGATTCTTATCTGGGTCCCTGAATTCTACAGGCCATCAGTGTTCCCTGGATCTAAATTACCTGCCTGTTTCTCCTTTCTTTCCTTCACACACTGCTCTGAATACAGCATCTAAACTTCCCAGTGTAGAGGATTAGCCAGAAACCCTACCCCATGCCTAACCCAGCCAATTATCCTGGACGTTGGCCTTGGATTTCAAAGTGATAGCGAAGGAGGTAGATAGAATGAAATACTCACTGAATGCAACTTGTAAGGCAATGTACAATTTTCAAGAAGGAGCAAGTGAAGACATCCATTTGGGGAGTGCAGAATGAAAGAAGCTATTGGATAAAAAGGAAACAAATCTATCAGCCCAGCAGCTAGGAAGGCTTAACATAGACAGGATAGACATTTCCTTGTTTTATCTTTTCAAGCCAGAATAGGGAGATTCAGTTGGTTGAATGGGGCAGACAAGCCAGGAAGGTAGAAAATTGAAGGTTAAAATCATGGCAAAGTAAGCAAATGAGTTGTGGCTGCCTGTTCTAAAAACAAGAGAAATAAATACCGGAGTGGATACTTTTGTAGTATCTGTAAGTTCTGCAATCAAAGGAAAATTTTGTAAATAATTGAAGATGTTTGCTTTGTACTGTTTGGCTAATTGGAAAATCAACTTATAGGGGAACGTTAAACACTTAAATGTAAAAATATAGATAGATATGCAAGTTTAGCACAGGCACATGTGTCCATAAAAGATGCTAGCCATAGAACCTGGAACTTTGTTCTTGGGATTGGCCCCATGGCATTTTTGTAAACCGGGATTCTGCTCTGTCAGAGCTGCTGCAGGAAGTATCCTCTCAAATTGCAAGTTTCCCTTAATAGTCTGTTCTTAAAAACATCTAGGGAAATACTGACCTTGAATTAGGGCCTTTGTTTTTGTTATCGAAACTTTCTCCACATCTTTGGTCCTGCAGAATAGTTTCATTTCTCTCTCCTTCCCCTTACCTGTAGGTGGTATAAAAGTTTGGGCTTTTTTCAAATCATTTCTCCTTCACTTTACATTTAGAGTCAGAGAATGATGTTTCGAATTACCCTTGAATATCTAGTCTTGTTTCTTCATTTGAAGACAAGAAAACTGCGGCATATGATTTGAGGCAAAGAATTTGCCAAAGATCAACCAGTTAATGTCAAACCAGGGCTAAAACCTATGGCTTCTGACAATCAGACCAGTATTCTTTCTGCTGTACCATCCATTTCTTTGATATGACATTTTAAGTATGCTTCTAAGGTTTGCTTTTAGAATCATTCTATCTTATTCTACCTAAAAATATTCAAACTAGCATCTAAGATGCTTCTTGATTTTCTCTGCTTTTTGATTTGTAGGATTCCTAGAAATCACAATAGATGCATCATTAGTATGGATTTCAATGCACAGACTATTATGAGCATTTTTATGTGAAGAAGAGAAATAAAATAGGAGAGGATGAAATTTCTTGCCAAGATATTTTTGAATCTGTGTTTTTATAAGTTACCTGAGAAGTCCTTTATGAGGTATGAGGAAGGAATCAATTATAAATATGCAATTGAGACTAAGAGAACCTCTGAAATATGGCTCACTATAGAAATAGTGAATAGAAACTGTCAGTCTTGTTTCTCCAGTTTAGACTCTTGCACAAGTCTAAGCAAATCAATATAAAAGTGTTGCTCAAAATGTGCTCCAGTTATAGCTAATTAAAGGTCAGCATATATAATTTACATGAAATGGATGGACAGGAACAAAAGGTATCTGTTGGGCCATGAGGAATGATTCTATTTCATTTGCAGATGAGTACTATAAAGGTCATTGAAAATGTAAGATGCAAATCATTGTTGTTCCTGTTTTTATAAAGCATTTTTTTCTATGTTTGGTCTCTCAAGCTTGTTTTATTCTCTCGTTGGCATGCGTGCCATAGTCATTAGTACAATTGAATTATAGAATGACCTACACTGTTAGACTGTTAGGCTGCTTGATTGAAATTATCTTTATAATGGAAATCAGAGAACACTTTTAACCTTGTTAGAGCACCAGTGTACCGTTGATTAATATATAGAGCAAGTCATAAATTTCACAGTGAGCTATTTGTTTTCAGACAATCTTGTGAAAGCAGTTTGGTCTATATTGCAGAAACTTTCTTTATACCTTTGTCAGGCTGACACTAATGATTCTGATTATTTCTAGGACTTTCAAAGTGTCAGTGTTAATTAAACTAATGCCTAAAATATGGATAGAAAAGAACATTTGAATGTTACATCTTAAATGTTTGACAATATGTATAAAGATTCTTTTGTTACCTGGTTAATTTCAGAGAACTGACTTTATTTGATAAAGTTTCTCCCCAGTAGCGAATGCTTGACTAAGTGGAAGGGCCAATATTACTAATGTCACAGCTTCATCCATATATTCAATGAGTATTTGTTGAGTACTTTTCATATGTTCTACACTGAGTATGTGATATGGATAGAGAGATGAAAAAGCCAGCACCTGCCCTCAAATGAATTCACATTGAAGCAAGGGATATAGTCACAGAAACAGAGATTGGTCAATGCACAGACATTATGAGAACACAGATTAAGGGAGTATTGTCTAACCTGGACTAGGAAGGTTAGGGGAGGTATCCTGGAGGAATTTTCCCTGGATGAAAGCTCTTCTAATCACCGGAGGGGTAAGGAAAGGGTCTGTGAGAAATAGATGACTGGTGGCAAGGAACAACAGAAGCTTGGGGCTTGGTGGAGGCTAAGGAATAGTGAGGGGAAGAGGTTCTTTTTTACTCCAGTCCAGAACTCATCAGGTGGGCCAGACATATACCAAACCACCTAGATCCTGAGACCCAACACTGATGCTGGAAGAAAGGACTCCATTATACTGCCTTTCCCCAAGGCCCACTAAAGATGGTTCTGACAGCAAGAGGGCAACATGGTGACTGGAGAGGTCAGGCCTCCCACACTGGATCAACCAATTACATATAAGGGAGGTTTGGAAACAGGAGCTTGTAAGTCTGGAAGGGCCTGGACTATTTCCAGAAAAAAAAAAATGATTTGGGAAGGGAAAAAATTGATCCTGTTTCTGAAAAAACTGCTCTCTGTAATATTATACCTTTGCTTTTAGACCGCTGTTAGGGGAATGTAAAACTAATTAAGAGACCTGAACATCATCAATAATTTTTCTGCTTGAGTTTTATGAGTAGTGATTTTTTTTAAAAAAAAGCCTTTGTGAAGTCACTGGTGGAAAAGCTAATGCACAACTTTTCAGCATATTGCCCTTCAAGACTCAGGTTATATTTAATCATAAATTGTATACAAATGGATAATTGCTAGCTTCCACAGTAAAATGTACTTATTGTCTCAAATTGGATTCATAGTTTAAAAAGTCAAGCCATAGCCAATCTTTGTTTTCAGAGAACATGGCTAAAGGAGACATTAAGCCAAATGGCCTGCATAGAATGATGCTAAGAGGCCACTAGGCTAGATTGGTGGACTTTAAATTAGTGGGAATAGAATTAGGCAAACTCATAGAGTCAGAATGGTTTTAAATAAACTCTTTGCAACAGCAGAAATTTATATAATGACTTCTGACTCACATATGAGAATAATATATCTTCAAAAGTAACTGTGCTTCCTTTCTATAGTCTCTTCCTCCTTTGTCTCCTCCTCCTCCCCATCACTCCTTCTTTCCTTCCCTTCTCCTCCTCCTTCCTTCTCTGGCTCATTCATCTTCAAGAAAAATGCACTAGTGAGAACGGACTGCAATTTCCTTTTAAGGGAAAACCTGCTACAGGGTATTTTGTCTCCAGGCACAGATCTTTAGCTGATCTAGGGAGTGAAGCCAAAGGGGCCTTCATTGACAGATAAGCCACTGATATGGAAGTGTAGCTGTTTGCATGTAGGAAGAACTAAAGCCAGCCTTATACCTTTGCCTTGCCTTTAGGATAGGCTGCAGGACTCAAAGGGGAAACTCAATAAAACTTTCAGAAGCAAATAAATAGAACCTACAAGGCTTGCTTCCCTGGGGATGGGAAGGCACCATATGTCAGTTTCATGTTTTTAATAAAAAGGCCAAGGCTTCATCTAGATTGTAGTCATAAGTATTTACTTTCCAGAGATTTTCATTTAAATGACAAATATCTTTCCTTCAACTATTTCTCATGCACTTTCCCCTAATCAGAGAAAAATCCAGTACAAAAAATGCCCTTAATAATTACCTATAATGTCCTATATGATGTGTTATCGTTATCTAACCTGTTTATGAGGAAGTAGCTATAATATTTGCTTACCTAAGAAGCATTCAAACACAGGATGTGGCCATAGCGGCTGCTTACACGCTCCTTGGGGATCATTTAGTCCAATCCCACTCTTTTACCAATGAAGAAACCGCAAACCAGTTTGGGGAGATGTGATATAGAGGAGAGAACAAGAATCTGGAGATTGGGAGGAGAGAGCCTTTTGGAAGGATATGAACTATATTAAGAGGTACCCTGTGTCTCTGTTTTAAATTTTAGGTAAGGTTAGAGGCTAAGGTGAGACGGTGGGCATGTAGTAAAGATGGGGGAAAGGAAACTGCTGCTTATCGAGTGTCTTTTATGTACCAAGCTTCATGCTAAACACTTCACATACATTCTTTCATTTAACCCTCACCACAACCACATCAAGTAGAATTTATTATTTCCCTCATTTTACAGATGAAGAAACTGAGGCTTAGAGGAGTGACATATGTTCTTTTCCTTTGAGCAAAAGCAGGAGACCTGGGGCCAGATATCCATGTTTTGGGGGCTCGAGTCAAACATCTTGCCTCCTGGCCCATGTTGCTGAGTCTGTAACCTAGGAGCAAATGCAAGGTGTATACATATGTCAGTCATGAAGTCAATACGCAAAGAGGGGAAAATCAGGAGGTAGGAAAGTTAGGTGTGGAGGGAATTCCTGATAGGAAGAGCACATGGGTGTCCCAGCTTTTTCAGTGGCCAATTCAACAAGGGCATTTGGTTTTTTTCTTTTTTTGGAGAAACGAGAGCCAACAGAAAAATTTATAACCATGGAAGCAGATGGGGAGAAGGGAAGAAGGAATATTTGAGCACATGGGATCAAGAGTAGGAAGGTAGAGTGATAGGAGAGTGACTGTCTGCTGAGAGGGACCCCGTGAGAAGAGAATGGGAGAGTTGGTACATCAGGTAGATGAGTCACTAAGGAAGTGAATGATTAAGTGGCAGCAAAAAGACTCCAGGGAATTCTTAACAGCCTGGTTTGCTCTTTGGACATTTGCACGAGAAATATTTTTATGGAATGATCCAGACAACTGAATGCTAACTTCATATAGTCATTGTTACTTCCTTGTCTTTATTACCTTTATTTAATTATTTGTTTTTAAATGTTCCTGATGACTCATTAATCTGGATTCCCTGTCTTGGAGTTGATATTTGAGACAATCGTCTCAAAGGAGGCTTACCCCGAGGCCTTTTGCAGATGAATTATAACCTGAATGCTAGCGTGTTTTTTTGTTACCAAGCTGCCAACGTCCAGATCAAAACAATCCATTTCTGATTCATGTATGTTATTAGCTCTGGCAGGATGGTAAGACGTGAGGCAGATACTGTTTTGTGTATTACAGAAACCTAGATAAGCAAACAGAGAATGAAGAGATTGACTTTATTAGAAAAGCAATCTTTTGTGATATTTCTTAGCACCAAGCAATTACTTTTTAATAAAACTGAGCAGATAGAGCACTCATGTGTCCACTCTTGCACTCCCTCCTTGGCTCCAGATATATGTGATTTCATGATGCTAGCAAGAGGGCTGCTGATTTGTCAGTTATCAAAAGTTGTTAAAGGAAAGTCAATACAAAGGAAGCTAATCATCATCTTGTCTTTTCCTGGTGACTCTATTGGACTTCTACTGTCTGAGCTCCCTGTTCTCGATGGCAGTTTTACTGACAGTAGTACCTGTGCCCTTGTTGTAAAGGGTGAGAATCTCATTTTGTCTCTCTTCCTCTTGATAAAAGGCTAGGGGCTGACTTCTTGGAAGAGCTGGAAGAATTATTAACACAAGCTAGATGTAGCCAAGTGTTGCTTCTCCTCCCTTTCTTCTTCGATTATATTGACAATAACTCATTTCTTTATCACATTTGCCCTTCTCTGGACCTATGTCTTTGAGGCTCTGCTCTCAAGCCCTGTAAATTGACTCCAAAATGAAGTAATTTGATTTTTCTTCAAGTGGAACAATATGTTTCAGGTATCCCTAGTACAAATGGGATCATTTAGCTGCCATCCCAAGTGTGGCACCAACACAATAGGAATCACTAATTTTATTCAAGCAATCCCCACATGGGAAGAATCTGATGTTACTATAAGAATCTTGCTGAAAGCACCTTTTTTTCTTGGAATGAATATGCCTTGAAAATTCTCCTATGTTCTGGAGAGGCTAAATGATTTGTCCAAGTTGAGCCAGTAGCAGAACTGAGATTATTTCTATTTACAACATTCTGGACACCATAAAAGGATATTTGAAATCAATAAAAGACTCTCTGTGGTTTGACCCTCAAATCTGCTCTGGGCCCCAGCTGCCCGAGGTAATGTGTTAGGAGAGTACCTGATATGATGGTGCCTATCAGGAGTCCCATGTGTGGTCCCCCAAACTGCTATTTCTTTATTTTTCATTATTATTTGTCACAATCACTATGCTCAATTATGAAGCCTGCTAAAAAATTGTGGCACAAAGAACAAAGTTCTTGTCCAAGTCTTACTTCACTTTGTTATGGCTACCGAAAACTCTCCAGGGACAACATGGAAAGATGATGGGAAAAGGAGACATCTACTTTCAAAAGGAAGTTACTTTCCATTCCTTGCACCAATCCTGCTCTTAGATCCATAGAATTAGAAGATGCCAGAGTTGGGAGCAATTATTTAATCCAACCTCTTTCATTCTGTAGTTGAGGAAACTGAGGCCCAGAGAAGAGAAGGGACCTTACCAATGGCATGTAGTCTCAGTAGCAAGGCTAACACTGCAGCCCTGGATATTCACATCCCTGATTCAGTGCCTCAGAGAGAATGATAAATGGCTTCTAAAGTTCAAATTGGAGACTCCTAAGATGCATTTCAAGCAAAGTCCTAATTACTCTTCAGCATAAAGAAAAATAGGCCCTAGTTTTTAACCCCCATGTCCAATTGGAGATTCTTACAATATAGGTATTACTTGAGACCATTCATTTTTAGGGAAGAAATAGAGAAAACACTTGGCCAGAGCTATTCTTCTTTCTATTCATCATTTTTTCCATCTTCTTGAAGACCACAATTTTTTTTTTTTGAGACAGAGTCTCACTTTGTTGCCCGGGCTAGAGTGCCGGGGCATCAGCCTAGCTGACAGCAATCTCAAACTCCTGGGCTCAAGTGATCCTCCTGCCTTAGCCTCCCAAGTAGCTGGGACTATACAGGCAAGCAACACCATGCCTGGCTAATTTTTTCTATTTTTAGTTGTTTGAGTAATTTCTTTCTATTTATAGTTAGAGACGGGGTCTCACTCTTGCTCAGGCTGGTCTCAGACTCCTGAGCTCAGGCAATCCTCCTGCCTCGGCCTCCCAAAGTGCTAGGATTATAGGCATGAGCCACCACGCCCGGCCAAGACCACAGTTTCTTAAGTAATTAACCTTTAGCTAGGTGACTCTGATCCTCAGTTACTCCCAATGGGTTTCCTTGAGTAAAGACTGTGAGCAAACACATTAGGCTTTGGAGTTCTAGGTCCTGGTTTCAAGGCCCTGTTTTGTTCTTTACTAGTTATTTGGCGTTGGGCAATCACTTAACCTCTTGGAACCTCAGCTGGTAAAAATAAGAATGATATCTTACCTCACAGGGCTGGTTACAAAGCTCCTATGTGATAATGTAACATGGACAAGTGCTTTGTAAAGAATAAAGGGCTTTGCCCAGCGTTAATTATGAGCATGCCTGTCATACATATTTCATGAAACTAGTCTGGAATGCCCTCAGTTCTTGGATGGTCTGTAAAGCAATAAAACAGCCGTCTCTTAATTATTCACACTAATGGCGGGGGCAAGGAGCACAGGCAACACAAAACAGAAACTCATCTATATGCCATTTCTGTTTGGGTTTAGAACACCGTGTGTTTAGGGAAGCCTCTGAAATCTGCTTGCTGAAAGTGAAATTCAATCCAAGTAGAATTCCAGAAGCAGACCATGTGCAAGTCCCTGCCCTTTTCTGGGCCTCAGTTCCCTACCTGTAAAAGAGGAATTGCCCTAACTGGTCACACAGTTCCTGCCAGCCCAAGTATCTGTGTGTCTGTGAGTCTAGACATATGGAAGGCAGCAGGGGAATCCAGTTGTAGATAATGCCCAAAGTTTTATAGGTCAGCTGGAGTTGTGCAAATACTAGGGGGTGAAAATCACAAGCTGCCAAAATAGTGTCGCCTCCTTAATAAAAAGGGCGAAGAGAGAAGTCAGTCCTGGGTGGAAGAAAAGAAGAGATTGGAGGAGAGAGTGAAAATAGCATCTGCAGACAGGAAGGGCTGAGATAATAGCAACGTGCAATGCTGCTGTCACAGAGGGAAATGCACGAGATGAGTCTCTGTGTGCTATTTCTGTTCAGGGGTCACACTCTTCTCAATTCACCTGATTTTTCTCTCTTGTCAATCATAACCTTTTCAAAATTCATCTCAGAAGTGTTTATGAGCAATTCTGATTATAACTTGTGCTAAAACCAATCAGCAGAGGTCTTTCTACAGTACAGGGCAATCAGCAGAGACCCAAGGTATTGGTCAGAAGTGATGTCTTCATTTAGATAGACAGTGGCTAATTAATTGGGTTGGCTGAAGTTACAGTCGGAACAATCTCACAGCAGTGCTGCTGCCTACCACGTACACAGCTTCCCATACAATTTTAGGAATGGTGCCTGGTTAAATGCAGTGCTTTTTACTATCTGCATGAGAAATGGAGTATGAAAATGACATATGTTGCACTTTAACAGGGGAAACCCTTTTAACCCATCTAGTACTCCTTTAGCCTGTAAGAATTTAGTGACAGTGAGAAAATAAGATCCAAAATTGGGCTCTCCTAACATATCGTGGTATATATCATGCACTTGGAAACTTCTTGTAAATTGGGAAGGCAGGGACGGTGTTGTTGCATGTGATTTGGGGTTCTGCGATAGGGTCATATGTAATGTTGGATGGTAGTCAGCCCTGGTTTTATATGCCACGCATTCCCAGAAACTACATCTTCAATCATACTCAAGACTTAATTGTGCATAATGAATAGGAACAAACACATGAATAGCAACAAGCTATGAAAAATGAAGTACAGGTGCATATTAGTATCAGATAAGTGACAAACTGGAAAGGGTCTGTATCCATATGTATATTATTATTTTATCATTGAGTTGTAAGAGTTCTTTATATAGTCAGAATACTAGACCTTTACCAGATACATAATTTGAGAATATTATCTCTCATTCTATAGGTTTTCTTTTCATTTTTTAATAATATTCTTTGAAGTGCAAAAGTTCTTTAATTTCTTTAATTTTTAAGAAGTCTAACTCATCAATTTTTTTCTTTGGTTGCTTGTACAGTGTCATATCTAAGGAAACATGGCCAGATCCAAGGTCACAAATATTTACACCTATATTTTCATTTCAGAATTTTATGGATTTAGCACTTAAATTTAGGTCTCAACTTTTTTGAATTAATTTTTGTATGTTGTGTGAGATAGGGGTCAAAATTCAGGGATATGTTACTGGATTTGGCTTGCTAATATTCTGTTGAGGATTTTTGAGTCTATCTTCATAAATGATATTGATATATAGTTTCTTTTCTTGTGATGTCTTTGTCTAATTTTGGTATCAGGATAATACTGGCCTCATAGAATGAGTTCGGAAGTGTTCCACCTATTCCATATTTTGGAAGAGTTTATGAAGGATTGGTGTTAATTCTTGAAATGCTTGGTAAAATTGACCAGTGAAGCCATCTGGTCCTGGGCTTTTTATTATATATCCAGTCTCTTTATTTATAGATCTATTCATTTTCTATTTCTTCTTGAATCTTTCTAGGAATGTGTCCATTTCATCTAAGTTATCTACTTTGTTGGTATAAAGTTATTCATAGTATTCCCTAATAATCCTTTTTTATTTTTGTGAGATCACTAGTAATGTCCCCTCTTTCATTCCTGATTTTAATGATTTGAGACTTTTCTCATTTTTCTTTATCAGTTTAACTAAAGGTTTGTCAATTTTGTTGAGCTTTTCAAAGAACCAGATTTTAGTTTCATTTATTTTCTCTAATGTGTTTTGTTTGCTACTTCAATTATTTCTACTCTAGTCTTTATTATTTCCTTCTGCTTGGTTTGGGTTTACTTTGCTGTCCTTTTTCTCATTTCTTAAGGTAGAATGTTAGATTATTGATTTGAGATCTTGTTTCTTTTGAATGTAGACATTACAGCTATAAACTTCCCTCTAAACACTGCTCTATATACATCCCATAACCTTTGGTATGTTGTGTTTTTATTTTCATTCATCTAATAGTATTTTCTAATTTTCCTTGTCATTTTGTCTTTGACCCATTGATTATTTAGGAGTATGTGTTTTTAATTTTCACGTATTTGTGAATTTTCCTAATTCCCTTCTGTTATTTTTTTAATACCATTCCATTGTGGTCAGAAAACATACTTGTATGATTTCATACATTTTAAATGTATTGAGACTTGATTTATGGCCTAACTTATGCCCTGTCCTGAAGAATGTTCCACATGCACTTGAGAAATATGGTCTGCTGTTGTTGTATGGAGTGTTCTATAGAAGGCTGTTTGATCTAGTTGGTTTATAGTGTTGTTCAAGTTTTCTATTCCCTTGTTGATATTCTGCCTACTTGTGTTATTCATTGTCAAAAGTGGGGAATTGGAGACTCTGAATATTATTGTTGAATTATCTATTTCTCCCTTCAGTTCTGGCAGTTTTGCTTCATGTGTTTTGGGCTCAGTTGTTAGGTACACATATATTTATAATTATTGTATCTTCTTGATGGATTGACACTTTTATCATTGTTAAGATGTTCTTGTCTCTAGTAACAATTTTTATCTTAAAGTCTATTTTGTCTGATATTAGTACAGCCATTCTAGATGTCTTTTGATTATAGTTGGTATAGTTTGTATCTTTTTCCATCCTTTTACTTTCAACCTACTTGTGTTTTGGAATCTAAAATGTGTCTCCTGTAGACAGTATAGACTTGTACCCTGTTGTTTTAAATCTATTTTTCCCATCTCTGCTTTTTGATTGCAGGGTTCAATCCATTTGTGTTTAATGTAATTTAATAAATAATTAAATAATTTACAAGTAATAAGTAATGAAATAAGGTAAGGTTTACATATGTCATTTTGCTACTCATTTTCTAGATGTCTTATTTCTTCCTCTATTTGTCCATTATTGCCTTCTTTTATGTTAAATAGTTATTTTCTAGTATACTGGTTTTATTCCCCTATCTCTTTTTACTGTATATATTTTGAGCTATTTTCTTAGTGGTTGCCCTGGGGATTACAACTAACATTTTGTAACAATCTAATTTGGATTAATACCAACTTTATTTCAGTAGTATACAAAAACCTTTTTCCTATATAGCTTCATTCCCTCTCCCCTCCTTGTGCTGTTATTGTCATACGTCTTTATACATTGCATGTCCGTCAACACAAATTTATAATTATTGTTTACATAGTTGTGTTTTAAATCAGATAATTGGGAAAAAGGAATTACAACCAAAAATATATTTACACTGTTTTCCATATCAACCTATATAATAAATTTTACTGGTGTTCTTTACTTCTTTTTGTGGATTTAAGTTATAGGCTGGTATCTTTACATTACATACTGAAAGACTTTGTTTAGTGTTTCTTGTGGAGCATATTTGCTAGTGAAAAACTCTCTCAGTTTTTCTTTATCGGGAAATGTCTCAATTTCACCTTTTTTAATGGATAGTTTTAATGGACATAGAATTCTTGGGTGACAGTCTTTTTCTTTCAGTGCTTTGAATATATCATCCCATTGCTTTCTTCTGTCCTTACTTTCTGATGAGAAATCAACTGTTAATCTTATTGAGATCTTTTGAATGTAATCAGTCACTTTTACCGCTTTCAAGATTCTCTCTTTGTCTTTTGGCAGTTTGATTATAATGTGTCTACTGTGGATTTCTTTGCATTTGTCCTGCTTGGAATTCACTGAGCTTTGTGGATATGTAGATTAATGTTTTGCATCCAATTTGGGACGTTTTCAGCCATTATGTCTCCAAATATTATTTCTGCCTTTTTTTCCTCATCTATCTGGAACTTCCATTATATACATGTTGGTACACTTGATGGTGTTCTACAGGATTCTGAGGCTCAGTTGATTTATCTTCATTCTTTTTTCTTTTTCTTCCTCAGACAAGATAAGCTAAACTGACCTATATTCAAGTTTGATGATTTCTTCTTTTGAATGCTCAAATTTGCTACTGAGCCCCATTAATGAATTTTTCATTTCAGTTATTATAATTTTCAATTCCAGAATTTCTATGGCTCTTTTTTTAATAATTTGTATATTTTTGTCTATATTCTCTATTTGGCAAGGCATAATTCTCCTACTTTCCTTTAGTTATCTTGTTAGAGCCGGTTACCCTCGGCCCCAGGAACGGAGAGGCAGAGTCACCGAGGCTGCAAATGGCAAAGGAGTTTATTGGCTAGCTCAAGCGAGGGTCCGAGTCCCAGAGCACCAACGCAGTGGCCTCCCTATGAACCAGGACCCCGCCCTGGGGTAAAAGTGAAGCTTTTATACTTTCTTTGCACACGACACACCGGTGGCACACGACACGCAGAGCACACCATCTCCCCTCCCCCCTTAGTCCATTGATTCCTTTGAAAGCGGCGGATTGTTTCGGCTCCTCATTGGTTGGCTCCAAGCCTCGGGATTTTCAATTTTTGCGCTGGCGCCCGTCTTGGTCCGCGTTTGGGTTTCTGGGAAACTGAAACTTAAGCCTACTTTAGGAAGTTCAGCCTTTCATGGAGTTACTCCTGCCCTGTTTTTCATTCTGATTAACTATATTTGACTAACAACTAAAAGCAAGCGTGGTTGCAGAAGCAAATGACATTAGTTAGAATCAAAGAGAACACATTTTTCTAATCTAAAACAGTTTCTGTTCCACACAAAACAAAGTAATTCTCCTGCTATCAATTCCTGCCTTTCAACTGAATTGTGACATGTCATAGGAAATGAGGGATACTGCAAATGTTTACTGTCAATTATTGTGCAAGTGGAAAAATGTAATGAAAAAAATGCTAATGAAGCTCATAGCAAATTTGACTTTTTTAAAAAAAATTCACCAAGGACCTCATTGCTTGATGAAAGAAATAAAAACTTCTAAGTGGTGTGGAATTATGACTCATAGGTTCAAATAATATATACCAATAAATATTCAGGTAATATACATTTGAAACTTGATGTGTAGTTATCACACTAGTTCTGTAGAAGTGATCGTTCCTGGTGGCTAGAACATAACTCCTTGTGGGGAGGGAGCCCTGTGGCCAGCGAGGGTACCCGAGCAGGTACCGGGAATTGAAAGAAGAGGCGAGCGGCAGCGGGTAGATGAGACACACTCTTCATGTTGGGATGAAGCAACCGCAGCAAGAATATGGTGAGCGCTTATATACGGCTCAGAACAGTAGTGGCAACATGCCAAGCAAAGGCGTGATCACATGGGTTTTACATAGGAGGTGGCATCATGGTTACCTAACCGTGCTGACTCAGGCCTCGGCAGAAGACACATGGGCAGTCACTTTAGTTTGGCCTAAGGAACCTATCGTCTGTACAAATGGATTTTCCCTTACACTCCTTAGTCCCAGCGAAGTGTCATATTGGTTCTTTCATTGAACCACGTTTTAGGTAAGTGATTTCAGAAACAGTTCATCTTTGTTTGCTTCATCTGAGAGAATTTTAAGCAGCATGACTCTTTGTTCCACACAGTTCTGACCAAGTAGCACCACAGGCTGTTTCTTTACAACCTCGTACACTGAAGTGAGAACTTTGTGCTCATCTGCTCATTGAACTACAGTCACAATTTCCACTTCCTCTTGAGGCACCGTTTTAGTCTGTTCAGGCTGCTGTAAAAGATACCATAACTGAGTAACTTATAAACAACAGAAATTTATTTTTCACAGCTCTGGAGGCTAGGAAATCCTAGATCAAGGAGACAGTAAATTCAGTGACTTGTGAGGGCTCATTTCCTTCATCATGGATGGCGCCTTCTCACCGCATCCTCACATGGCAGAAGGGGCAAGGAGCTCTCTGGTTAGTGCTGTCTTTATAAGAGCACTAATCTCATTCCAAGTCCCTCAACGGCTCTACCTCTTAAAAATCACCTCCCAAAGGCCCCACCTCCTAATCACATCACATTGGTGAGTAGGTTTTCTGCATATAAATTTTGGGGAGACATAAATATTCAGACCATAGCGGATACCTAGCTACTTGTCTAAGCAAAGGATGGGTCAGTAGCGCAGGTGAATTCAAATATCCCTAAGAAATGAGTTCTTCCAGCTCTTTGAATATACACTTGTTTCCCCTCGTAGTCTGTCTTTAATTTAGCACATTTATTTTTGTGACAGAGATGTTGTTGGTTCCAATAGGAAAAACCATTTTTTTCATGGGGGGATGATTGGATCCGAAGGTGAGGGAGAGGATGTAGAGGGAGGGGGTGGGTGGTAATGCAGTGTTTTCAAAGGTTCTTGACCTTATTTGCAGGTCATGAAGTCAGTTTAGTAGATTTCTGTTAGTGTTAATAAAAAGGTAGAATAGACTAGAATAGAAAATATCTTAGAACACAGCACATAGTAAGGATACATGTTGCTGAGAGAAATTCTTCAGTAATACATTTACATGTATATGTGCACTGGGTTGTGATATGAGGTTATTTCTGTGATAGAAGTTTGAAGCCACCATTATAATGTACTTTTAAACATATGGAAAAAAATGATATAATAATAAGTAACTATTCCTAAATTGTATGGACCTTGAATTTTAAGAATAATTTTAATAACTCTTAATTTTTTCTCAATTAGTTCTAAGCTCCATCAACAGTCTTAATTCAATTTTGTAAACATTTTCAATTCTTTTTTTTTTTTTTTTTTTTTTGAGACAGAGTCTCACTCTGTTGCCCTGGCCAGAGTGTGGTGGCATCTTCATAGCTCACTGCAACCGCAAACTCCTGGGCTCAAGTGATCCTCCTGCCTCAGCCTCCCGAGTAGCTCGGACTACAGGTGCACACCATGACACCCATCTAATTTTTCTATTTTTAGTAAAGACAGGGCCTCCCTCTTGCTCAGGCTGGTCTCCAACTCCTGACTCAAGTGATCCTCTCACCTCGGCCTACCAGAGTGCTAGGATTACAGGCATATGCCACTGCCCCAGACCGACATTTTCAGTTCTTACCCACTATGCCCAATATACTATTTTGCACATAAATGGCTGTCAGTAAGTATTTCTCTTTTAACAATAACCCTTTGCAGTTCTATAATTGTAAAATATGCAAGTAATAGCCATTTAAAAATTTCAACTTTCACATTTTCAGAAACTAGAAGTATAGTACTGTGTTTCAGACATGTAATAGATGATTGGTAAATAATGTCATTAAGTGTTTTAAAAATGTATTTCTTTGAAAAACTGAAGTTACTTGGAATAATCTCCTTAGTTACTATTTTGGGGCATAAGAAGCTAAAGTATTGTTCTTCAGGATGCGTTCCTGAATAACTATCAGTGCTGTAACATAGAATTCTGTAATCTGAAAAATACCCTTCAAAATAATGAAGATGAAATGAAGACATTTCCAAATATCTGCTGTTTTTGAGCTCTCACCACCACATCGTATTACTGTTGTCACTGCATTTTTTTCTTGTTTGCCTTTCTATTCCATGAACTGATTTTCATTCCATGAACTGATTTTCATTCCCTAGGCCGTTGTAATCTTGTGCTGATTCTGAGTGACTCCTCTTCCTTGATCTGTTATGACACCTCTTAAATGAAACTGCCAGAAATATAAAGAGGGCTTCAGTAACCTTGTCAGAAGCCATTTTTCCTAGGATCAAGGCCAAACTGATGCTCCATGGTTAGTGACCTCCTCTGATTTCTTAATACCACTGTCTGCTTTTTTGCTCAGGTGTTCCTCATAGACAAGTTGACTTTCTCACTATCTCCCATCTCCATTGCTCTTTTGATTGATCCAGAACTCTTGATTCGTATCTTTTTTCTTGATTCAGTGCTTTTGATGTCTGGAAATGAGCATTGATTTTTGGCATCAGATAAACCTTTGTTTGAATCCCAACTCATGTCCTGACCAGATATTTATCTGTTTAATATCTAGACGGTTAACCTCTCTGAACCTCTGTTTTCCCATTGGCAAAAATAGGGGGATACCTCCATTACAGGTTTATTCTGAGAAGTAACTAAAATATATATTAGATACACCTGACATACTGTTAGCTTATCTCCCTTTCCCTCCCCACCTGCTTAATTCAATATTTGGTTTTAACTTTTGTAAGACGTAAATAATATTTGTAAGGGTTAATTAAACTAGTAGCAGTTTAGAGAACACTGAAAGAGTCTTAAGTACAAGCAACCAAGTGTAAACAGAGGATCCTATTGATTCATGAAACCTAGTGATAGTTGGTACCCTAAAGAGAAAAGGAAACAAACCAATAATGGCACTGCCTGCCTGCCTTCCTTTTCTTATTTCTTCCTTTTTAAGCATTATAAGTGTTTGGTCCTTAACAGTGATGATATTTCTGTCAATATGTGCTGAGTTAATAACTTATCTTAACTTTCCTATACCCTCTTGCGGCCTTGCCAGGATACAAGGTCCCTGGAAGAGGGTAAGGGACTTTTACTTGTGAAGGCGCTCCATTGCATCAGAGAAATTTGTTATCAAGACTCTTTAGAAGCTTTGTTATATTTTAGTAAAAAACAGCGAAGGTAATTTTGTACTATTATGTGTTATTCAGAAATAGTCATCCTTGCTTAACATGCACACAAATGTGCATACACACACGAACTCATCCTTCACTCCAAGTGCTTATGAATTGGGGGGAGTACTTTTTCATCTATATTAATATTTTGTTTCTTCTGAATTTATAATTGATGTGAGGTTAGATAATGAGTATGCTTTTCAATTTTTCTTGCCCTTCCCCCAGGCTTATTACTATCAAGAATAAAAAAATAACCTGAAAAGATTCCTTAAGTAGACATTTTGCTTCACTTGCGAGACATTAAACGAAGATTTAGATAATTTATTTGAAAACATTTTTTCAGTGCTTTATTTTTGATGCCAGGGAATTCTTGCACTGAAATGCTTTCTCATCTGTACATATTTATCCCTTTTAAATAAACTATAAGACATTTCTGCTTTGCTTTGTGGAATTGGAGACAGGTTCTTCAGATTTTATTCTTCATAAACATTCATGTAGATTCTCAGATTCCAGCTTGGTCCTGGAAACTTAGCCACATAATTAATTTTGTATCTTAGAGTAGCTAAATGGTAAAGTATGATACCTGCTCTTTTGGATATATAGGTTACATATAATGTCTAATATGACTTTATTATATTAACTATATGAATATTTTGTTAATATTTTCCATAACATCTTTGGTTTCTGTGACAAGCCAAAGCACAGCATTTATAAATTTCTCAGTCTACGATTTGCAACAATAATTTCATGTTGATTAATGTAATTTTTTATTTTTTTCAATGATGCCTTTCCTTTGAGAAGTTTGAATTGAATAAAACTAATGATTAATGTGTAAAAAATAGTGTTATAAAATTTGAAAAGAAAATTGTTTCTCAATTTTTATTGATAAAAACAGACCCCAAAAGGGAACCCCAAAACAGACCCCAAAGCAGAACTCCCCAAAAGGCAAGAATTGTATTCTGACTCCAATTTATTAAATATCCTTTACAAAAAATTATTTATTATAGAAATAACTGTATATGTTCAATAGTTTTTCTTTTCATTTGTAAATATAATTTTAGTCACATTTCTATTTTTCTGTCCATCACAAATTCCTTTTTCCTTTGTACTGAATTTTTTCTGTAAAGACCTTTAAAAAACTATTTACCTAGGATTAGTTGCAGCTGAGGCTGCATTGTCACAAATCAAGAGAAAAGACCAATGAGAGAGATGAATGTGTGTATTGCAGCTCTAGAGTCACACATGGACCTATAAACAACCATCACTGCTATAGGAGACTTAGGCAACAGAAATCATAAGTGCTTCATGTACACTAAGTCATTTAATCCCCATAACTACCTTATGAGGAAACTACTGTTACTATACTCATTTTACAGATGGGGAAACTGAGGCTTAGAGAGGTTGAGTATCTTGTTCACCATCACAAAACCCAGGTCTATCTGATTCTAGAGCCCATGCTCTTAGACATTCTGAGGTATTCCCTCCAACACCCAGAAAAAACTCTTTATAGCTTTCTGGATCTTCTCTTTAAGCAATACATTTCAGGGACATGTCACTTGCTGTGGACTGCCAGCAAATGATAATAGCAATAGTAGCAGCAACAAGACTTGTTGGTTTGGCACATTTTTTGCACTCAGCAATACTGGTAGTGACATGTCCAATTGGTATTTGTTGATAGATTATCATAGTGTCATCAAGGATGGAATGGCTTTCTGATCAGTAATACTGAAAAGTATGAGGCTAAGGTACAGTTATACTTGGTGGCATAAGCTTAGTTAAACTTCCTCTTGAACTGAGGGAGTGAATATTTCTTAAGTACGTGTACATGGAAAAAAATTGTTTCACGTGATCCATTGTAGAGCTAGGCCTTTCT
The DNA here is from genome assembly GCA_963575035.1 of Avahi laniger. Taxonomy (NCBI): domain Eukaryota; kingdom Metazoa; phylum Chordata; class Mammalia; order Primates; family Indriidae; genus Avahi; species Avahi laniger. The sequence continues at coordinate 50,851 of CAUYSK010011303.1, read as the reverse complement.
TTGAACAGTAGCAGAGAGAAATGTGATTTAATTCACTTCTCCAAAGCCTCGATTGTCCTTCAGATATCATTTCCTTAAAATCACCTATTTATCTTATACCTTACATGAAGTTTACATTCTACTTAATAATATAAACATGCATGTTATAATATAAAAATGTTTATATTATTTACCATTAAGACTGATGGTTTAGGAAGGTTCTCTCTGTCTCTCTTTCTCTCTCTCTCTCTGTCACACACACACACACACACACACACACACACACACACAGACTTTTAAGACTTCTGGAACAAAGTGTGATTTGGGATAAACTTTTATTATGTATAAATAATATTTAAAATGTTCAAAAGAGGAAAAATTATCAGGCTTCTTTAAGAAACATTCTCTTTTTGATGCAATGTAATCTTTAAATGTTCTTCGTAAAGTACTTCTGATAGAAACAAATCTTCAGTGAAGAGGGAATGAATGATTGTCCGTGTAATTATTCTCATCTGTGACATTCTCATCAGAACATCTGTGGCACAGAACCTCGAGGTATCCTTATACGCTACTAAAGTTTTAGTTTCTCCCATTTGAGTTGGCCTTGGAAGCCTGGTGATTTGGAAAGATCTGAGTCGTGGGAAGCATAGCTTCCAGTTTGGGCTCAGTTATTCACTAGCTCTGTGACTTCATGCTAGTAATTTACATGCTCTGAAAATCAGTTTCTTTACCCATAAAATGAAGAGTTCAAACAAAATGATATCCAGCTTTGCTGTCTTTTGGTAGAAAAAGGAATCAAGTTCTTTGCTAGAGTTGGCTCAACAAAGTTAAAAAGCAAAAATTTTGAAATTTCAAAGGCGACTTTGGTCTGGGAGGTGTGTGGAAGTGTGCGTGTGCATGTGTGTCAGGCAGGTAGTTGAAAGACCATCCTAATCCCAGCTAGTCTGGAGGCTGAGGCTGGAGGATCCCTTGAGCTCAGGAGTTTGAGATTACAGGGAGCTATGATCATAACACTTCACTCCAGCTTAGGCGGCAGAGTGAGACCCTGTCTCCAACCTGAATGGGATGTTTTGTGTCAAGTCCAGATGTACCACTGTTATATCCCTAGGTAGTCCTCTTAACTCTAGGAAGTAACCAGAATTTTGACTGCAGAGGTAAAACTGAAAGTTAAGTTTAAATCAAGTTTGAACACAATTTTTACTTGGAGTAATAAACCTTTTCTCTTGAACAAACAGTCTCAGCTTGGGAGTTATTAATAGTTTCCAAAAGCTCCATGGGACAAACATAGGTTTGAGCTCACTTTCATGCCATCTTCTGTACCCCTTGGCAGGATTTCTCTGCCAGCTTCTTAGACTTCTCAGTCTCTTGCTCACTTGACACTCATCACATGTCCTCAGGGTTAAAGCAACACAGAATGTCGGGCTCATCTCAGTGGGCTTCCTGTCTTCCTGCAACTTCGATCCTCATATCCTGGCTGCCTTAGAAGCTCTCCAGGGTCTTCCATATCTTTTCTAGTTGTTCTTAGACAGTTACATTGGTTGGCTGTAAGTCACTTTGTCATAGCCAGAAGCAGTGGTTCCTTAGTTTAAAGGGTGTGATTAGCAAGTTTGGTTATTAGGCTGCTTGGATAAATGAAGTGCCAACTTTCATTGGTTTTTCATTTGCCTTAGTTAGATGTGTCATTTCTTCCATTTCATACTTTTATTTATCTTAGTGAAGGCAATATTTCAATTATATATTTCAGTGAATATTTTATTAGAGAGAGTAAAAAATTTTTATTAAAAACTATTATTTAAGTTTTTTTATTAAAAGTGAAGTACAGCACTAGAATGCACAGTGAAACCTAAATTCAAAAGAGTTGTATTGTTATAATCAATATGAAAAACAGTATAAGAAAGGCTTTTATGAGTGTCATAGTATGTCTCTTGTTTTATATTTATTTTCTCTTGACTAATAAGCATTGTTTAAATCTGTCTTTTTGTGGGAAAAATAAAATAGTATCTTAAAAATTACTCATCTATGTTGTAGTTCATGAATAAAATCATAAACATGACTAGACATAGAACTTCTACCATTAGAATTTATAAGTTAATTATTAACAGAAAAAAGAACCCGAACATATACTCTAACCAGAGTATCAGATGGCAAATCTAGAATCAGCAACAAAATTCCTAGATTCTCTTTTTCCTTATATCTTCATTTGCTTATTGTAATGAGGACCTTTGGGGCTGGGATATTTCTACTAACCTATATAATAATGAGAAATCCTGTCTAATAGGTAAGGGCTAATATTCGACATTTTTTTTTTCATTTTATTCTCTGTGGTACCCATAAGAATGTGCCTTACAGACCTCCAACTACAGGAAGCTTACATGACCAAGGTCCCCAGCTGCTGTGCTCTGAAATCCATTGCTGCTTTTGTATTTTGGACTTACTTCCCAAGGGCTGTTCCCAGCCAGTAACTGAGAAGATGGGATGCTAAAGCTGGATCCCATCCCTGCATGGGATGCAGGGATGCTAAAGCTGGCCTTCCCCATCCTTGGGAGTCATGGCACTGCTCTGACTGCTCCCTGGCTCGAGCACTGCCTGATGGGCTTGCTGAACCTTCCTTAGATGGTATAGTAATCCAGAATGAGTCCAGCTAACCTTCCCTGCCCCTCTCCTCCACTCGGGTCAGATTTACACTGTGATCTGCCAGCTTTCCTGGTCTTCCTTGGTTCCCTCCCCATTTTCTGTTACAGGAATTTCCCTTAATGAAATTCTTGTATGTTCAGTCCTGTCTTGGCATTTGCTTCTCAGAGGTCCTAGACTAAAACATTCTCCTATTATGTCTATGAAAAGATACTATCATATGAAATTACTGAGGAGAGAAAGGATGTTTGCTGTAATTTTAATGACAATATTCTAATACTGCTAGATCTTAAATTTAGGGAAGTTAAAACTTCCTGTAATGGAGAACTGTTCTCTCAGAAATTTTTTCTTTTATTCATTGATAATCTCTTTGTATGTAAACTTACTTTTGGAAGGACTTTGAATTGTTACAGTGGTCAGATCAGGAGCTCAGGTTCTTAAAATATGTAAATTTACTCAGGATGATTGAATGGCTGTGTACTAAACAATTCATAAGTTGTCTTTGAGAAATCTAAGGTTATTTAATGAGAAATTAAAACCTAATGTTTCTGAGAGTGCGTTGATAACTGACATTTTGTTGAAAAGCAGAAAAATCAATCCAATAGGTAGTAGCAAATTCGTTTCTTGCAAGTAGTTGGTAATTCTTGCCTTTATTTTGTATGACTTATGTAAGAGTACTTATTCTTTGTATGTTAGTGTTAAAATTTTTCTGTCTTTCTTTGCAGAATCATAGCGAAAGATTTGTTTTCATTGCAGAGTGGTATGATCCAAATGCTTCACTTCTTCGACGGTTTGAACTTCTGTTTTATCCAGGGGATGGGTCTGTTGAAATGGTAAATAAGCCTTTCTTTGCTTGAACGTTGGCAAAGGGGGTAAATGTGGATAGGGAGAGGAATAGGCTTGCCTTTTGTATAATTACTTTTTAAAATACATTTTTATATGTATGAATTCTTTTTTGTTATTCATTATAATTCTAATATAAGAAGATAACTTTGTGCCTTTATTTTTAATGTCAAAAATAGGCAAATATTCTTGGTTAGAAAACTGAAGTGGGATTATTTACATTTTAGATTAAGCAATAACTGATAAATTGTTATAGATAAATATGATGCTCATAAATATGCCACCATTATTGCTATCCAGAAGTCAAATTGAAGAGGATTGCACTAAGAGAGTCTTGTTTATTTATTTGTGTCCTTTCATTGGCAGCATTTTTAACAAATAGATCTATTTTGTACTGGGATTTTGTATACACAAGAAAGCAGGAATTTGGGTGTATAACTATCTTTCTTTGGGATTTATAGGCACTAATTTACTGAATAATTTGGCAATAAAAGATCTTTATATTCAGGTTTTAAGTATTAAATTTCCAATAAGAAGCTTTTATGTTATTACTGGATTGGATTAGGAAATACCAAAATTATAAAAAAATTTATGATTTGTATTTATAGCAAAAAGGGAGTGGAATGTAACCTATCTTTGATAAGAACTATTTCTACCTTATAATCAGATGAATATTGCTTACTGATTACTTTTTTTATTGTATTGTTGTTTTTGGTTCTAGCATGATGTAAAGAATCATCGTACCTTTTTGAAACGCACCAAATATGATAACCTGCACTTGGAAGATTTATTTATAGGCAACAAAGTGAATGTCTTTTCTCGACAACTGGTGTTAATTGACTATGGAGATCAATATACAGCTCGTCAACTGGGCAGTAGGAAAGAAAAGTAAGAAACCAATTACGTAATCTTTTTTTCATTTGACTTTGGGTCCAAAGTCAGTCTGCACCAAGAATGGGAGGATTTAACCATAGGAGAATGGATAGGACCTGGAAAATGGTTGTCCTAATTCTTTTTTTTTTCTTTCAATTTTTTAGTTGATAAATCAGAGTTGTGCATGTCCTCATTCTGTCTTAATTAATTTTTATATATCCTGTGGCACTTAGCACATCTCCTCCCACATTGTAAGCACCTTGCCTGTATTAGCTGAATGAATTAGTAAATAAAATCTAAAATTTATTATCTACTCTTCCTTTTTTCCATTTCCTCCCCGTTCTCAAATGATGACCTTTAATCTAGTAGGCAAGGAAGTTCTACATTGTTTATAACTGATGTTGTCTACTCTTGAGCTTTATTCACAGACATAATGTATGTCCAATAAATGCTGAATGACTGATAGGTTGAAGAAAGACATTAATGAGTGTAACAAAAAAAAAGAAAAAGAAATCATATAAAGAAACTGATCTGTCTTGTTCACAACTGTATCCCTGAAAACTGTTGTAGTGATACCTCAAACAGTAAATTATTCACAGAGTGTGGGCCACAAAACTTTGTTAAATGAATGAATGAATTTGCATCATTGAAAATGTTTGGAGGTATGGTGTGTGTGGAAGAAGAGCTTCCCCCTGGCTGTATTCCTGCCTTCCTCTCTCCCTCCCATTGCTTGCAGAGTAGAGAAACTGGGGCATCCTGCCCTCCACATGTCTCTCTTCTCTCTATTGTTGTCAAAGCTACATTTGTCATTCTGACTTTCTCTCAGTTTTGATTTAGAAGAGAGAACAAGTTGGAGATGCAGCTGAAAATCAGGCAATAATAGAAAACAAAGACTTTCGATAATGTTTTTCTTCTGAATGTCAATTTTCAGTATTATCAAGATGACATTTTAATTTTCAATCTCTATATTTATGAGTTTTATCTTTATGAGACTAGAATTAACTATATTTGAAATGAAATTTTAATTCCTTTGTCATCTTTCTTGGCTCTAATTTCTGTGGCTTATATTTTGTATGGTTTCGGAAATTTTTTTTGCATCTGTGCAGGGATTGTTGCTATCATTAAAAATAAGGATCATTGGTGGATATATATATAATATGTATTAAAGCTATATATATAAAAAGCTACAAAAACTGTTCAATTCAATAGGAAAAAATTCAGTTCAACTATATTTTGAGGTCTAATACCCAAATAACTAGCTGACTGCTTAATATCTGAGTCACCTCCATAGTAATATGGTATCTCTTTCTTTGACTTCCCTATCCTTTCTTTATAAGCCCTTTATAATTCTTGAGGTGATCTGATGCTTAGGGTGGTGTTAATACACAGGTGGTGATGGTTAAGAAGGGTAGTTGAATGCATCATAAGAAAGGAAGAAGATTCCCAAGATAACTGTGAAATAGGAAAAAAAAATTAGGATATTAGATAAATAGAAGTCTTTTATTATTATAAGATCTCATGGTAGAAGTCTATGGGATTAAGGAAATGCCAGCCATAATTCCTTTATTTATGATTAATAAATATATATTATATTTATTATTTAAATTATATAGTGTTCATTTATGGAGCACATGCTATGTGCCAGTCATTGTGATAGGCACTTTACATATACCTCCGTTCAAGATTACTTTAAATTTTCACTTAAACTAGATATAATATATGTCCGATAATAGGGTTAATAATCTGACCCAATCAAAATAAAATAATAGCCATAAAAATTATAATTTATATATTTTGACTTTGATTTATCTGGGATGAATGTTGTCAAATCTGTTTTCTAGAATGGATAAGTACCTGGCCATAGTCACGCAGCTAGAAAGTAAAAGGAAACCAGCAAACCCTGTTGTGTTTTACTCCAAAATTCATTCTCTTTTTACTAAACCTCTCATTAATATGCTGGCAAATACAGTTGAATGGGACTGATTTTAAAACAGAAAGACCAGAAGAATTCTATTTTAATGTGAAGACAAATTTGAAATATTGGGCTTCATAAATATAGTTCATGAAAATGTATGCTGTATTATGCATTTTACTGGCATAAATTGTTTCATCATTTTCTCTTCTGATTCTTTCTTAACTGCATATGGGTTAGTAAATCCAGCAACCATTTGGGTGATTTAAATAAGCAGCTTCTGAACCTAACAGTTTCAAAGATATATTGTTTTATTTAAATGCCAAAAAGTAAGCATATGGAAATACACGTGTATGTCTATCAGGGTCCCCTAGAAACAACTCTGTGGAATAATTGTAATTTAGTCTAGTTCTCAGTTTTGTATAGTGTCAAAGAAAATTTATGAGCTAACTACATACTCCTTTCTGGAGTAAAGCTTGTATTGATGGGGACTGGTGAAATTCATCTCCATAGAGCCTATCAACTATTTGGGAGGCAATTATCTAGATAACTTAGTATAATTCGGTTTAGCTCACTAACTAGCCTCAACATTCCCATTCCCTTTGACTGTAGAAATCTGACTTTGATTCACATTTCTATCCTTTCTTCTGTCCACCATACTTTAGATGGGATTTGTGCTTAGAAAGGGATTAAGAATACTTTTTCCTGGAGGCAGAGGAATTGACCTAAGTCACCTTTTGAGTTTTTTAATATAGCCCAATAATTTTAAGTATTTGCTTAACCCAAACATACCTTATTCATAAGATTTTTTTAAAGGTACTGAAATCATACTTTATATATTTTTAGATTTTTGTTGTTATGGCTGAACCTATATTTTCTGAGATTAGAATTTGATTGATATGAACTATTTACATTTTTGACATTTGAAGATTTAGAAATGTCATCAGGTATATATTTCTCCAAATTTTATATTTGGAGAAAAATGTCATAAAATCTTGACTATTTTGACTTTGAAACAGCCTCAGGGTTCAGGTATTATATGCTTAAACAGGATTATACTATTGGGATATAATAGTTAATATACAAATGACTTAAAAGACATTAAAAGTAATAAATGCCAACTGGAATAAATGAAGTCTAGAACACTTTAAGAACTCTTCCTTTCTCCTCCCCTGGTTGCTGTGGTTGGCCTCTTAAAAGAAAGAGGCCAAAAAAACTCCTAGTGTTCCCCAGGTTTCTGCATGTGGCCCTTTTTTCTCATTCTGTACACTCTCTCAGAGGATTCTATGTACTCCCATGACTTCCAACTATATGTTGCCTTCCAAATTTATATTATCAGTCCATCTACAAAACCATATGTTCAGCTTTTTTTCTGAACCCTTCCACCTGGATTCCTCACAGGCACTTAAAAATAACAAATCTAAAGTTGAATGAATTCGCTTTCATTGAAAAACCTGCTGCTTCTGTATTCTAGCACCACGTTCATCTAATCACAGACTTCAAAAATTGAAAGCTCTCCTTGGGTTCAGTCTTTATTGTATTCCTACATCCAGATGGAGACCTAATCTTATCAATTTACTTACCTCTTTCAAAAATCTCTCTTATTTCTCTTCTCCATCCTTTATATCCCTTGTACATTAAGATAGCTTCTGGTCATCTCTTGAGCTCAGTTAGTCTCCATTCTTCCTTCCAAATTATTAACTGATGGGGAACTGACACAGGACCCAGATGTAGATCAAAATAAAGTATTTTTTTGTTTTTTTTTAGTTTATACACTATTCCTATCCTCCCATTTTTTATTTTATCAATGTTTTTTTCCTACATTGTTTTTAAGATGAGGACATTAGTGTTTCCTTTTCTTTTTCTTTTTTTTGGATTTTTTTAATTTTAATATATTACAAGGGTACAAATGTTTTTGGTTACATGGATTGCTTTTGTAATGCTTGAGTCAGGGCCAACTGGCCTAACAAGCTCTGGTAGACTAAGTCTGCTTCTCAGGGGAGGAGACCAGCAAAATATTAGTTTGGTCTCGCTCTCACCATTGGGAAACAAACCACTTCCTCAATACCATTTACTACTATCACTCTGTATATCGTCCTGGGACCAGTGGTGAGCAGTTTAGTTTTGGCACCTTAATGCATTAGAGGAAGACCTTAGTTCAGTTACCAAGGCCTTGCTAAAAACTCACCCGGAGTCCTTTTCTCATCTTTACTTATCTATGGTCTCACTGTACAAGATGCTAACTATCAGGTTATATGATAGCCCCAGTGACAGCATAAATCCCCCCCAAATAATGCAATGAAAAGTGCCTTTCCATTATTAAATTCCCAGGGAAAAATTAAGATTCCTTCTATAAAATCAGATCAAATTCTACCTTTCCTTTCTGTAATTTTCAGTCAGATGGTTTCTGGTCACTTAAAGATTAGAGGTGAATTTTTTTTTCAGCTCCAGACCAAGTTATCTTTCCCTAGGAATGGTTTGATTGATTATATATGTGGGTTAATTAATGACTTTTTGCCATCTCTTTTAGCCTTGCCCTGTTATGTTTTAGGTACATGTATCTCTTGTAAACAGCATATAATTCTTTTTTAAAAAATTCAATATGAGAAGCTCTAGATTTTCATTGGTAAGGTTAGTACCTGCACACTTAATGCTGTAATTATTGGTATAATTGTACATACTTCTACTATTTTACTATTTTCCTGCTTTTCTATTTCTTTCTTCTTGCCTAATTTTGGATTAGTTGAGGTTTTTTCTTTTCTTCGGCTTTTTTTTTTTTTCTCTCTCTGTAGTTTTCTATGGACACCATAACGAATTACCACAAACTCAGTCACTTAAACAATATAGATTTGTTATTTTACAGTTCCATAGGCCAGAAGCCCAACATAGGTCTCACCAGGAGAAGATCAAGGTGTCGGTATGGCTGTATTCCTTTCTGGAGGCTCTAGGGAAGAATCTATTTCCTTGCTTTTTCTAGCTTGAGGCCGCCCACATTCCTTGGCTTATAGCCCCCTTCCTCCATCTTCAAAGCCAGAGATAGCAGACTGAGTCCTTCTCACACAGACATCTCTCTGGCTCTCTGCAGCTGGGAAAGATTCTATGATTTTAAGGGTCATGTGATTAGATTGGGTGCATGGGAGTAATCCGGAATAATCTCCACCATTTTAAGGCCTATAATCTTAATCTCATCTGCAAAGTCCCTTTTGCCATGTAAGGTAACATATTTGTAGGTTCTGGAGATTAGGATGTACACATATTTGGGGAAGCTATTATTCTACCTACTGTATTCCCTATTGATTTAGAGGTTATCTAATTCTATACTATTTCTCTAGTGGTTAGCCTTGAAATTTTTTCATATATTTAACTTAAAATTTTCAAAGTTCTATAATAATTTGATCCTTTCCCAGGCCATACAAAGAGTTTAGGACACTTTAGCTCTAATCTTTTCTCTTCCATCATGCATAGTTTTGTTCTTATTGTTGTTTTGGACATTCAATTTTTTGCCTGAATATTAGACAGTCTTTTTTTGTATAAGCAATGTTTGCTTAGTTTACCTACACATTTGTTCACCAATTCTTCTTGCATATCAAACTGTCTTTTGGAAATATTTTCTTCTTCGAATGTTATCCTTCATTTATTCATGGCAAACTACCTCTGTTTTTTAAAAATCTGTAATTTTCTAAAATTTTTCCCTCTTTGTTGAATGATGCTGTTGCTAGACAGACAATTTTAAGTTGATAGCATGCAATTTTCTTAATTCCCTTTTTCTGCTATTACTAGTTTTGGAATTATATATTTTATCGATTTTCAGTATTTTTAATATATGTAATTAAGGATATAAATTTCCCTCTAAATAGTGCTTGTAAGCACATCCCATTATTTTTGATATGAAATTTTTATCCTGTTTGAAGTATTTTATAATTTCTATGTGTTTTTCTTCTTTGATTCATTGATTATTTAGAAGTATATTTATTAATTTCTAAATATATGAAAATTTCCTTGTATCTTTATAATAAATTTTGACTGAATTATATGTGTCTAGAGAACATATTCTACATGATTTCTGTCTTTGAAATTGGTTGAGATTTGCTTCTGGCCTAGTATACTCTATTATTCTAATGATCCATGTGTGTTTGACAAGAATATTTAGTCTGCAGTTGTTTTGTGTATTTTTATATATGTATCCATTAGGTCAAGTCTGTGAATTGTGTTGTCCAAATCTTTCACATATTTACTTATTTTTTGGCAGCTTAGTCTATGAATTACCAAGGTTTTGTTAAAATTTCCTGCTATAATTATGCTAATCTTTCCTAATATATAAATGCAATTTTAAGGGGATGTTACTAGGTGATTTAAATTGTTACATCTTCTTAGTAAATTGAACCATCTATTATGAAGAGACTATTGTTATCTCTAGCAATATTTTTTGCCTTAGTATGTACTGTCTCTGATACCAGCATAGCTGTGCTGGCTTTTTTTTAGTTAATGTTTGTGTGGTATACCTTTTTCATTCTTTTTGCTTTCAGACTTTCACTCTTCTATTCTAAATGTGTCTTTCATTTAGGATAGCTGTTTATTTTTTAAATCCAGTCTGATTATCTTTGTCTTTGAATGATTTTTTTTTTAAATCCAGTTTTATACTCTTCATCTTTTACTGTAGAGCACTTTTAACATAACTACTAATGTGTTTGGAGTTAACTTTGCCATCTTATCCTTTGCTTTTTTCTCCTGTTTTGTTTTATTGTATAATATTATCTTTTGTCCTTTTCTGACTTGTTTTGGACATCTTGAAGATTTTTTGATTTTTTTTTTTTCTCTTTTGGTTTGAAAGGCATGTGTTCTTTTTCCATACATTTAGTGCTTACACTAGAAACTAAAGCATGCATACCTAACACAATAACTTCCCTGTAAGTTGTATTTAACTTAGGCTAGTTTTGAGCCCAGGGCCTTATGAAGCATATGTAACTCACACACCTCTACTTTTGGAGACACATGAACTATTTTTCAATTTGCATATAATTCATGCACAGAAAACAATGAAAAGAAATTTTTCATTAAATTAGGAAGGATCGTTTTGTTTTTCAAGTTTTTCTTCTGTTTTTGGAATAAAACACCATGGCCCCAAGGAAAATTTTTTTCTAGTGTGACAGTCAATGTGTTAACTTACTAAAGCCTAAGGTTAAATAATATTATTATCTTCCTTCTTGAAAATATAGACTCTGAGAACAGTTTAGCCCAATTTTCCACCTTGCTGAATTATATGTTTGCTTTGTTGTGTAATTTTTTCTGTTATATGTATGACTTTAATGATTCATTGTTATTGTTTTATACAATCAGTATTCATTTAGGTTTCTCCACTTTTTTCCTTTTCTTTACTTTTTTTCTTTTTTTTTTTGAGACATGGTTGTGCTCTGTTACCCAGGCTGGAGTATAGTAGCGTGAACATAATTCACTGCAACCTCAAACTCCTGGGCTCAAGCAATCCTCCTGCCTCAGCCTCCTGAGTAGCTGGGACTACAGAGATGATTTTTTTTATTTCTTGCAGAGACAAGGTCTCGGGGTCTCCTTATGTTGCTCAGGCTGGTCTTGAACTCCTGCCCTCAAGCAATCCTCATTCCTTGGCCTAGCAAAATGCTGGGATTACAAGGATGAGCCACTGTGCCCTGCCCACTTTTTGTTTTTTATTCTTTCTTTTATCTCAGACTTTCTGTTTGGAATGATTTTACATTTGTTTAAATTACATTTTAGAAGAATTTCTTTTCAAGTGTTTCCACTGGTAGAAAACTCCGTTGGTACACATCTGAAAATGTCTTTATTCCGCCACTTACATTCTTGAAACTATTTTCTTATCTATGTTGTATCTTTTTGTTTCTCTGTACTTTATTCTGAATTTGCTCTGAAGAATTCTTTCTTCAGTTGCATCTAGTCCTCTGTCAAACCATTTGTCTAATTCTTATTTTCATCACTGAATATTCTATTCGAATTTACTTATTATTTATAGCTTATAGTTTTCTGTTTCTGGATGATATTTTGTAGCTTACCTTTTAGTCCTTTAACCATAGATTGCATGGTCATTTTACAGTTTACATCTGATTAATCTCAATGTCTGAACTATTTGTTCGTCTTTCTCTATTCTGTATTGTTTCTTATGGTTCTCCCTCATGTTACTCTTTTCCCCTGTGTGTGGGTGAGGGGGTTATTTTTGTGTGATGACGATTGTCATGTGTATATATGTGGATGTATGGTATATGCATGCTGTGTATTTATATATTAATTACTTTGGGTACAGGATGAAGTTCCTTTCTTCCTAGGGAGATATTGTGTTTGCTTCTGTCTGTTTCCTGGAGGCGTTAACAATCCGTATGACCATTACCCAAAAATTGGAAGTTCTGAGACTACCTAGGTGATGTGACCTTCTGCTGCCAGGCCATTCAAGGCCTGCCTGGTTCTTTTTGGTTCACACTAAGGGCTGGGTAGGTGGGTAGCCTTTGGTCCCAAATTGTTACAGGGAGGATCATCTGTTGGGTTCTGTTTCCCTCTCCCAGTGATGTATTACAAATTAAAGTTCAAATTTGCCAGAAGGGCAATGATGTCAAGTCAAAAGCAACTTTCATTCTCACTTTTCTGTGTCCCCATTTTTTTTCACTTGTGTCCTAATAACTCTTGACCGTCTAGTCAATTCATCTTTGCTTTTATAAAAAAGTTTTAAAAATATGCATTTTTTTAGTTTTCAGTGGAAGGATTGCTCTGAGTAACCTTGCCATTGTTGTCAATCAAAAGCCTTGACTCACAGTGCATTTTCCTCTAATGCCTCATATGAGACTGTTTTTCTTTATCCATTGGGCAAACACACACTTTATGCTTGCAAAGAAAACATAAAATCAACCATAAATTTAGCCTTGGGTTTGTGTTTAGAATGGGTTTTTATATACTTAAGACAAATATGAACACCTTTTAAAGTATTTACATAAATTAGTATAGATAAAAGTTTACATATCTGTTTCTTCTGTTCAGTGGCATTTGAAGCGTCCACAAGGATTGTAATAACACATTTATTGTACAGCAGTAGCACTGTACTACCAAGGATGTTGTTGTACTGCACTCAGTCATCTTTCTCACAAACATATTTGCTGCAGTTTTTGCTCAGCCTGATGGCATATGAAGAACGTATTTTTTGTATGGCTCTGTGAGAATTGTTATTTTTCAGAAATCTGTATCCTAAGTTTGGGAAGGCAGGCCAATTGTCTAATGCTAAGAAGTTTTAATGTTAAATAATGATTTTCATAATTTTGTGCTTTCTTTTGAGACTATCTCAAGCTGCATCTACTACAGTGCTTGCCTCAATGCAGGCAAGAGGATACTATGTCTTAGATTGTTACACTGATGGCCCCCAATGAATCACGCCTCCTGGAAACCATGTCCTTGTCTAGCCTCCTCTCACAGTGACTCTGGGCTTGACCCTGTGACTTGCATTGGCCAAAGGAACATCAGCAAACGTGCCTCAAGGGGAATCTTGATAAGTGCATGTTCACTGGTCCCTATTTGGCTGTATGTGAAGAAGCCTGGTCTAGCCTCCTAAGGATGGGGGACCACAGGAAAGAGAAGCACAGCTTCTCAGCTGAGCACAGGCTCCAGCTCATCCTCTAGCCGAATGCAGCTGTATGAATGATCCCAGGTGAAGCCACTACCCAGCCAACCTGCAGAACCTCGAGAAATTGTTGTTTTATGCCACTGCATATTGGGGTAGTTCGTTATGCAGCGGTAGGTAACAGAGGCACTATTAATATATTAATATTTTTGTGGCCCTTTTGTTTGTGTGCTGTCTTTACTTTTAAATAGCACATGTGATTCCTGATGTCTGTCTTATTTCCCCTATAAAATACATTTAATTATTACCTACTGAACAATTAAGCCACAAAGATAAGACAGAGGAGTTTATTTAGCGTAATCATGTAATGAAATGCAGTCAACCCATCGTCTCCTGCAGGCATTTAAAGAGAAAATGAAATTATATTTTAAAATAAGTTCCGTCAGCTTTGGACTTTTCACGTTGTATCTGGTTTACAAAAATTGATAACTACTATATTTTATATTTTCTTTAAGAGCTATGGTTAGTGAAATGTTCTTTCAGAGTATAGCATAAACAATTTATAGATTAGTTTGGCTTATGATATTTAAATAATTTAAACTAAAAAGAGTTTTAACTGTGTTTTCTATGATACCATATAATATAAATTAATATAAGTGACTCATCTGCTTCAAAATAAAGAAAAAGATTATCTGCTATAGTTTTTAATAAACAGATTAAGATGAACGATTTGTTATTTACAGTTTCAAATCCCAGCCATAAGTTACTGTAAGTAAGGGTATTTTAATTATATTTTCAGCTTTGTCTGTCTTGTTGGTGAACAAGCCAACTATGAAAAGGCCAACTGTTCTCCTTTTATGGATTCCTTGAATTAATGCCAGTGTTGTCAGAACAATTGGAAATACAGAAGGGAAAGTGGCAGTAATTCTTCATCATGTAAACTGAACTACTCCAACTAATCTGAGTTTTATCTTGCATTTGCAAATATTATTTTTGAGGGTTTGGTGATGATGCCCCTTTTTAATAATACTTAATAGTAACATTATTTGTGATGTGGAAGGAGCATAGACGTGAGAGTCTGATAAGTTGCGTGTTTTGTCCCAAACATGCTACTGACCAGCCATGTATCCTTTGGCATGTTACCTCTCCAGGCCCACTTTTCTCATCAGTAAAATGAGGACAGTAAGATGATCTCTCTCTCCACATTCCTGTTACTTCTGAGACTTCAGAGGGGAAAAGTGCATTGTTCTGATATATCATCTTGGAGGAAAAGATAATTTTAAAAGTTAACATGGTGTTTGCTGTTCATATGCATTGTTGAGTAAGAAGACATTCGGTTCTTTGTATATCACCCATGCTATGAATAAAGAGTCAAGAGAAGAATTTGTAATTATTTCCAAATCAATGCTGAACTGACTGCACAGCATATGTATGTTGAAATCTAAGAGAACAAAAACCAAGCTATTAATGTATTTAGTGCAACATTTTAGAGATTAGTCTTTGCATGAAATGTATGCTAAGAAATAGAACATTTAAATTTCTATTTTCTAATACGGACATATTGAAAATAAAAATTTTAATGTTTTTTCCCTAAGCTTTATTTTTTTTTCTAAATTTGATGTCTAATTTTGATTTCTTTGGGAAAAATACTAAAACTTAAAAAATGCTAAACTTGCTTTGTGTAAGTTTTTAAAAGATGTCTTTAATACACTTCTCTCCCAATATGCAGTGGCATAAAACAACAATTTCTCAAGGTTCTGTAGGTTGGCTGGGTAGTGGCTTCACCTGGGATCATTCATACAGCTGCATTTGGCTAGAGGATGAGCTGGAGCCTGTGCTCAGCTGAGAAGCTGTGCTTCTCTTTCCTGTGGTCCCCCATATAAAGGAGGCTAGACCAGCCTTCTTTATATACAGCCACATAGGACCACATAATTAATTTCAAATTTTGATAATCTAGGATGATTGTTAAGGGAACTACCTCTGCTTGGGAATTATAAATAAAAACTGCTGAACTGTATTTATTTTCAAACCTATTCTTTATTTCTTTACAGAACATTAGCTCTGATTAAACCAGATGCAGTATCAAAGGCTGGAGAAATAATTGAAATAATAAACAAAGCTGGATTTACCCTAACCAAACTCAAAATGATGATGATTTCAAGGTAATTTGTTGATCATTTTCAGTTATGTAATGTCTAGGTTCCTTTTTAAAAAATGATCTTCTACCTTTCATGTCATTGTTTGAAATAAGGAACTTCCCACTGAATGGCAAAGAATAGAATAGTAATCTTACCAGAATGAGAACAAGAAGACAATAGGAGACCAGATGCATGAATAACCATCCAACTATAAACACTTAGGAGTCATCAAATTATATATGCCTCATTTAACTATTTAACTATTTGTTATCTTTCATAGCCACATCCACTTTTGTAACACCAAGGCTTGATGATTACAATCTCTCTTAATATACAATTATAACACTATATAGAAGTGATAGAGGAAATGAATATCTCATTATTTCTATTTGACAAGGGGATGCTCCTTAGCTCCTCTTAATATATACAATAGATAAGTATACCTATTTACTACTCTGAAAAGCAATCCAACCTATCTGACCAGATATTTTCTCATTTATTTAGTGAAAATAAGACTTACACATCCTATTTAGCCCTTTCTGTGACGAAGTAAGTAACTCCAGCCCCATGGTAAAATTGTGTTTCTACCTTGGCAATGGAAAGGAAAATATTCACAACATCCAAACAAAGAATAGAGGATTGGGACAACCTTCTCTTAAGTTTTTTTAGAGAGCCTTTCAGAAAAAAACACATAAGTGATCTTTCTATGATATTGGACACTTACTTTTTAAAAATTTCTACCAAGTAAGCCAAGCAAAGACTGCAACATTCCAGAGGGTGGAGAAGGGAGATGGGCGTCTATTAGGGCAGAGGCTGTGGACTGTGACGGTAGCACTGGTATCTGCGGAGGCATGAATGTAGCAGGTAGGCGGAGCTTGCTCCTGTAGTGTCCTTAGGTTTCTCCACTCCTTATTTCGTTTGTTTGTTTTTGGTCAGGTGTCTTTCTACTGCTTCAAGAAATCATCGCTTTATGAATATCTATTCCATGGGTCAGTTGCAGTTTTGTTTCTTTGAGAACAGGGACAGTGGATAGCAGTGGACATTCAACTTGGCTTTGATCCGTCTGATGCCTAGAAACCTTATAAGAGCCCTCAATTTTATCCCCAAAGCAACATATGCTAATTTTAACTTTTCCCCTATGTAAGATCTCCCAGTTCATATATATTCTAGAGAGGCAGGAGGCTGACATTTCAGAGCACATAGTCTAGAGGCAGATCGCTTGTAACTGTGCCACTTACAAGGTGTATGACTCTGAACAAGTTACCACTGTGCTTGTTTCTTCATCTGCAGAATGAGAGTACCTATTTCATAAAGTTGTGATATAAAAGTACCTATATCATAAAGTTATGAGGGTTACTTGAGTCTTATGTCTCCACACGTCTAGTGTTTGATGACTTGGCATCAGACTTCCTGTGATAAAGATGCCACTTGTTTACTGTAATGGCTCTATAGCACGTGAAGAAAGATGCTAGAACCAGTTAACACTTTAAGAGCACCCTAGGGAATATATTTGCTAATATTTCCTTGGGAACTTGAGGCTTATTAATTCCATCCATGCCTTATAACGCTCTCCATCCTTTGGAAGGCCACAAATATAAACCCTTCTGATTACTTGTCCACACACATATTCATTCATTTAGTGTTGTACACTTTCTTTCTCTGTAGTCCTCTGACTATAGCTCTGACCACTAATCTCTTATCAAACCCTTTTTACTGGCCTCTCAGGAAGACAAATTTCATTGTAAACAAACATCTTGTGTCCACAGTGAGTGTTCTACTGCCCCCCATCCTCACCTCTTACCTTTTATCATGTTCATAGGTCAGGCAAAGATGTTTGAACTTGATCCAGAAGACAATGGGGAACCACTGAAAGGTTTAAGCAGAAGAGTAACATGGTCAGATTTGCACGTTAGAGAAACGACTCTGCCTGAAGGAAGAAAAGTCTATTATTAAGAGGCAAGACTAGAAGTAGAGACCAGTAGGAGATGACCGTTGTGGTCCAGCATAGGACAGATAATGGAGGCCTGAAGGGGGGACGTGCCAGTGGGAAGAAGAGACGGGCTACCAACTGTGTTGGTTCCCCTTGCCTCCATGTCCTGTAGGGCATAGGCCTGGGTGGATGCTGTGAACACAGTGGGTTGTGTCATAACTGAGGAAGAGTGAACTTGGGTTATGAACCGTTTCATTAGCAAGCAATAAACAAGCCTGCTCTTTGTACTGAAAGATACATTACCTCATCCCTCAAGGTTGTTCACTGTAAACGCAGCCTTGAGAAATGACTAGGATAATTGGCACACCCACCTACTAAGGCACATTAGGAGCACGAGAGACCCATGGAGTTTCTCTCAATGTATTAATCTTGTCTAAAATTATTTGTTCAAACATCAGTTCCTACATCATGACACTATCTAGAAGGCAGCAGCTAAGTTCTATCTGAATTTGTATTTCTAGCCCAGGAATTCGAAGTTGCAGTGAGCTGTGATCATACCCACTGCATTCTAGCCTGGGCGACAGAGCAAGACCCGGTCTCCAAAAAAACAAACAAAAAAACCCCACAACAAAACGTAACAAAAAACTTCTCTTGTTAGTGATGCACTTGTTTATATCTGTCTCCTTCTAAACCTTTTATTGGAGGAATTAGATAAGAATGGTAGAAAACAATTTATGAACTCTCATCCTGATTTTAATTTTAGATTTTGAATGGAGATAACTATGGAATCAGTGAGTGACATGTTGGAAAAAAACATTGAAACAATTTTAGTAATGTATTAAGATTTTTCTTTTCATTGATACTAAAGATTGTGGTGGTTTTTTTTCTTTTTAGTGGTTTAGTTTTTTGTGTTTTAAAGGTTTAGAATTGGTAGTTTTAGTACTCTTCTGCTAACTCTTCTAATTTACTCCCCACATGAGTTTTTTAGACATTCAGTTTTGCCCCCTTTTAGCTTATAAAACAATAAAGACAGTATCTCATTTTTGCGAATTCTTCTCCTTACCATCTAGAATTTTTTTCCTGCAGTTGATAGTAGAAAGAGCATAAACAGTCAGAAATTTGTAGTCAGAGAGATTTGGGTTTGAATCCCCTTGTCTTGCCCTTACTAGCTCTTTGCCCTGGACAAACTAAGTATCCACGCTGAACTTCATTCTTTTCATCTGTAAAATAAAGGTGATCATACCTATTTTAATATATTGTGAAACATAAATATAATAATTTAATCATGGCTATAATTAACTCTAGAAAAAATGTGAGTTTTCTTCCCCTCTCCACGTCTAGGGATGAATTTTATTTTCTATACTGGCATAGTATATTTTAGTAATCTTTTCATAGCCAAAGGGAATATTTCAGTACATTTGATTAGAATAAGCATATGCCCTTATATAAACTGTTATGTGAATTCATTTTGTAATAGGCCGATAAAATCTTCAAAAACGTTGCACTCCAAATTAGTTTTCGAGCCTGTAATTGTTGATTCTTTGCTAGGGAACACTTTACCTTCTTTGCTATTTTTAAACATATTTGATGTTGATGTTTATGTGTCAATATTGTGACCTCAGTTTAATGGCTTTGAGAAAACTATACAATTTTGAGACACCTGATTTGCTTAAAAAAAAATTCCTTAGATTTTTCAACTGAATTGGTTTAAAATGTATTATTCTTTTATTGTCTCTATAGACATTTTTTCTTTTTGAAGAGGAAACTAAATTAACTTTTTAATTAAATTAAACTAATTAATTAATTTTTTTGAGACAGGGTCTTTCTGTGTTGCCCAGGCTGGACTTGAACTCCTAGGCTCAAGGGATCCTCCAGCCTCAGTCTATCTGAGGACTACAGGAAAATTGTTTTTTCTTTTCTTTTCATTTTTTCCTCTTTATTTTGTAAATTTCATATAATAATTGTACATATTTATAGGATACATAGTGATGTTTCAATACATTCTATAGTCTTTAGTGGGAATATAAACTGAAGTAAATTTGTGTTACCATTAATACTTAATTATGAATATCTCCATATTCTTCCCTTTTTTGGTGATGCCAGTTAAAACATTAGTTTGTAATCCATTACTAACCAATAAGAATGCATTAATATACATAATTTGTCACACAGCTTTTAAAAACACAAGTATTTAATCTTTCCTTTTGAGAGATTTAGCTAAGAAAGAAAACTATAACTACCAAATTAAAATTCTAGCCTAAACTCTTAAGTTTAAAGCCTGTAGAAGAAAATGACAAATTTGGAGTTAGAAGATGGCTTTGGGCCAGACACGCGTGGTGGCTCATGCCTGTAATCCCAGCACTTTGTGTTGCCAAGGTGGAGGATTGCTTAAGCCCATGAGTTTGAGGTTACAGTGAACCATGATCATGCCTCTGCACTCCAGCCTGGACAACATATCAAGGCCCTGTCTCTAAAAAAATAAAATAAAGGCTTTGCATTTTTTGATGTAATTTATGTTCATTTTAAAGAAAAAATATTGACCAAATGTTAAATTTTGTTTTTAGAATGTTACAAATGCTGGTAAAAAGGAAGATAGATGATATATAACATGAGTAGAAAAGTAAATATTGCCTCTTACATTCACTTTAATTTATATTTAACATAGATATGTATGACTCATACTTGCAAAATATTTCCAGAAAGGGAGGGATTTGACAGCATACTTGGTGAAAAATTATTAATTAATTCACATACAGATGAAATAAATTTAAACGATTTCATTTTATTAATGTAAACTAAATAATTATCTTCTTACATAATTGTTAACTATTGTCATTTTGATTATTTTATAGGAAAGAAGCAGTGGATTTTCATGTAGACCACCAATCAAGGCCCTTTTTTAAGTAGGTGCTAATTGGGGGGTTAGTGGTATATGTGGAGGCTATCCTAGAAAATAAACAGTTACATTTTTACAATTCAAAAATTTGTCACATGAGAACAATCTCTCAAAAGGACCATAGCAACCTCTTGAAACTGCACAGAATTCTTTTCTAAGAATTGTCTTCTCTTTTATTAGATAAGAATTCTTATATGTCATCATTAAATATCTTAAACTTTAACTAGTAGTAAATAGAATAATTTGATTAAGTTACAAAGAAGATAGCTTTCTATTCAGATTTCAGTAGTTTAAAAATAGAGTGAAAATTGTATTTTATGTTAATAGTTTGTTGTGCTTTTAAACTCTCTTATTTTGGTAATCTTGTATACATAAAACAATGTTCATAGAACCCATGTATTTCAATTAAATACTTTGATATATATTTTGTTTCTTGAAATATAGCAAATAATATATGTTAAAACTCAATCAATATTATAAATATTTGGGATATAATTACATTTAAGTGAGTATTATGCATCCTCATATTACTATTGACAGACAAGGAAGTATTTACACTTCTAATAAAGAAAAGCGTTGTATTAGCCAAACTGCTACAATAGACATGCCATGTGGTACCCTACACAGAGTAGTGGGTTTTTTCCTAAGTCTTATATAAGAAAATTATTATGTTATAGATTATTTAAAATTAAGCATCATAAAATGTTTCTAAGCCTTATTAAAATAGCCATGTACAATTTTCTAGGAAATTGTTAGAAATTATTATTTGTTATAGTCTTTGTGTTTGTAACATTGAATTACCACTGCTAGTTTAATGTCTTATATGTAATTCATGTGCAGTAAATTTTATTAAATGGACGAATTAACTAGTTGCCATGTACTGGGAGAAATATAACAAAAGACTAGCTGAGGTAATTGGAAATCGTTTCATGAAGCCGAAGCAGTGTCTCATGATCAGTCCTCCCATTCCCTGTATTATTACATGCCACACTCAGAGTAGACGCTTATTCTACTCTATGTTTTGAGAATTCTGTATTAACAGGGCATTAGAGTATAAATTTCTCGAGGGGAAAATCTTGTTTCATAGCACAGATTCTGATATGTAGTTTTTCCCCTTATTTGGGTTCCTTAAATCTAATGGTCCGTTTGGGTTTTTTTGTTTGTTTTGGCAGCTAAGGCCTAGGAGAATGTATATGAGGAGGTCCTCGTGGGTCTCTTAGGGTAGAGGGTATGAATACTTCTTTGTACGTGCTATTTCTTAGAAATATTCTTCAAAATGAATTGTAGTGGTTTAAAAAGAAAGTACTAAAGGGAATTAGCTCATTTAACATGGTGCATTGCTGAAAGAACTGTGTAAAATAGTCATAAGGGGCACAAAAGGGCAGGCCTATCACACCATGCTCCTTTCCTCAAGAGGGTCCTATTCTGTCTCTACTTTGGATGAGAGAGAAACATGAGCTTACTTTGAGCAGTGCTTTGTTCCTGCTTAACACAGGAGGAGGGAGGGTATCCTTTATTTCAGCAAACTTACCATTGCTGCCTTGTACACACATAGAAGTGGAAAAATAAAATGAAGTATTGTTTTTTATACCTTGGGGGACTGTGACTCAGTGCTGGATTTTTAATTAAGAACCTATGTGTATGCTTTAATAATTTAAGGTAGGAGTATTCAGAGTAGCTTTTACACTGATAAAGGATATTTCTCGAAGGCCTGTTGATTTCTTTTTTCTTTATCACTAAACTAACTCATTGTTTATTGACTGAGAATTCCTTGTCAGTCTTTGAATTCTAATAGTTCTACAGAAAAAGAATTAAATAAATTCTTGCTCAAAATATATTACAAGGCATCCATCACTGTCATCAATTTCTCTATTATGAAATTGTAGTCGACTGCAGTGGTAAACCACATGAAAATAAGAAAGAAATTCTCACTACCTTTTAGAGCAGTGGGAGAAACACAGATCAACATTATGCATTTTAAGTCAATAAAATAGTCTTAATGTAACCCAAAAGTGATTTTTCTGCTAACAGTAATTGATTTGACATTATTAGTGATCTATAGTGAATTGAACCACTGCAAGACACTCAATTTATTAAAATTTTATCCTGCCCATGTAAAATTCACTATGTCCAACAGTTCTGAGATCATAATATTAATGTCTATGTTGAAATATTCAAATTTAAATATATCCTTATTGTTAAAAGAGATATCTAGGTTGACAGAAAAAAGAAGCGAATTGATCTCTTACCTATTTTGTAGTGAGCTGATCCAGTTTATTACAAGTGGTCCTATTATTGCCATGGAGATTTTAAGAGATGATGCTATATGTGAATGGAAAAGACTTCTTGGACCTGCAAACTCTGGGGTGGCACGCACAGATGCTTCTGGAAGCATCAGAGCCCTCTTTGGAACAGATGGCATAAGAAATGCAGCTCATGGCCCTGATTCTTTTGCTTCTGCTGCCAGAGTAAGGTGTTTTAAACATATTTTAATTCTGTTTTAGTTTTGTTAAATGTTTTATATCAAAGTAAAGCATTTCTGTCACTGGTGACTTAGGATGGATTTATATAGATGATCTAGTAGTAGAGAAAATCTCTGACATTTTGCATAGGATCAGGCAGTGTTTCAGTGATATGTCCTTTGTGAACTGGTAACCTGGTCATGGTCAAGGTAAGTTTTCTCCCATTAAAACACTTGTCATCCCATTTCTTGTTCCAAAGACTTAACTTACTGAGCCTCTTAAATGTTTGAATTATTGAATTCATGTAAGAATACCAGTTTATGGATAGTAGATATTTAAAAAGAAGACATATTTTGATATATTCTTTCTTTGACTCAGACCTAACACTATACTTTCAAGCATAACATCCTTTTATTTTCCCGTATATAGCTAGCGTTTATGAAAAAGTTTCCCTATAATTACTCCTTTATTTTAAATCCATGTAAATAAGGCGTTACATTGGATTTATACTGAGGTTGAATTAAAGAAGTGCAAGTTTATTCTTAGCGTTGTGAGAAGTTTTTCAGCTAAATTAAGATGGTTTTTAATCTGGTCATGTTCACAATGAAACAAAATTAGACAGTTTTTTAATAATTGATTTTTTTCTTTTTCTCGAACTTCATCAGCAAGTCCTTTCAGTTCTACTTTCAAAACAGCCTCTAAATCTGATCGTTGTGGTATAAATCACAGTTATATTTTGCCAGGACTACTGAAATTCTTTTTTTCTCCTCTCTTATACTCAATTCATGAAAATTTTACCTTGCCCAAGTAAAATTAACTATGCCCAGTGATCTTTTTAAGACAAATCAGATTAATATTCACCTATTGAAAGAAAACCCCTCAGAGAATTTCTGTCTCATGTGGAATAAATCTAAAGTCTTTATTGCAGCCTCCAGTGCTCTACCTGATCTGGTCCCTGTCTATCTCTCTAACACTCCCTCTCTGACCAATCTGTGCCTTAATCACTGCGCTCCAGGTACACTGACCATCTTGCTATTCCTCGCATATTTCGGACTGATACAGTCAACTAACAGCAAAGAAGGGAGTGTGGTTGGATGGGCATGAGGGAGAGTGGGAAGGAGTAATGAGATCACAGAAGTAATCAGGGGAGAGATCATATCGTCTTATAGGCCATAGAGGTACTTTCAGCTTTTTCTCTGAGAAAAATGGAGAGCCATTTTAAGATTTGAGCAAAGGAGTGACATGTTTGACTTCACATTTAGAAGAATCATTCTGGCTGTTGCCTTGAGAATATCTGTAGTGGGCAAGAGCAGCGACAGAGAGCTTAGTCAAGAATCTGTTTCAGTAACCCAGATAGATGATGGCTTGAACCAGGGGGTAGCAATGGGAGAAATATGTACATGTATTTTAAAATGTATTTTAATGGTTGAAAGTCAGATGAACAAGATTTCCTGCTAGATTGAATGTATAATATGAGAAAAAGAGAGATATCAAGGATTGTTCCAAAGTTCTAAGCCTGAGAAACCGAAAGGATAGAATTTACATAAACTAAAATGTGAAAGACCGTGGCTAGAGGCAGTATGGATGGAAAATAAGCAGTTACATTTTAGATATTTTTAAACCTAACATGTTTGTTATTCAACTAGAGGTATTGAATGAAAAAATAAGTATGAGAATTTGGAATTTGGGAGAGATCAGGACTAAAGGCATAAATATGGGGGTTGTCAGCATATAAATGGTATTTAAAGCAATGAGACCAGTTGAGATTACCATGAAGAGGGTGTAGATAGAGAAGGAAAAAGGACCAAAGATGGAGCCTTGTGTCCTGATACAAGGTCAAAGAGGAGAAGACAGCAAAGGAGGTCAAAGAGGTGCCATCAGCAAGGTGTAAGGAAAAACTCAGAGATAATGTGTTCAGGAGGCTAACTGTAGAAAATATTCTAAAAGGAGATAATGATTAATGGTGTTAATAAGGCAGATATATCAAGTAAGTAGAGGACTGAGAATGGACTGTTAGATTTTGTAATGCAGAGGTCATTCGTGAACTTGGTAAGGTCAGTGTTGGGGGAAAGATGGAAGCAAAACCATGTGTGAAGTGGACTTAAAGGAAAATTGCAGACCAGGAATTGGAGACAGTGACTATAGACAACTCTTTTCAGGAGTTTTGCCGTATGGGTGAGCAAAGAAATGAGGTGGTAGCTGTCAAGAAAAGCAGGGTCAATTTTTTTTAAGATAAGAAAAATTACAGATATGAAAAATTGATGATGTAAGACAAAGAGGGAGACTTGCTAGAGCAATGTCATTGATTAGGCAAACAGGAATGGAATTAGAGTCCAGGTGGAGAGATGGGTGTGCATCTCGGTGCATGGATAGTTGTCTATAGCAACAGGTGGGAAGGCAGAGCATGTGAATATGTGGACCCATATGCTGATTCTTAAGAAGGAAGCAAGGTCAAAACAGCTAAAAGTGAGAATAGAGGATAAGATGTTGATTGTTCAAAGAGAGAGAATATGTGAGATAGTCATCTAAAAGATTAGAAAAAGGAATAGATTAAGGAAATGTTCTATGATTGCTGTACTGAATTAATGACCTAATGTTTGCGGCCATGATTTATGAGTGTAGTTGTTCTCCAAACATGTTCTCCAGCATGGCTGTGGGTGCAGAGTAGGTAGAGTATTTGCTTTAATCATAGGTGTGGTTTTGCAAAGCAAAATGATGAAAGGGTTAAGACAGTTAAAGGTATATGCAGGACAGTGATTATAGCCTTTGACCATATCTTAGTAGTAGATGTTTACTGTAAATGTGGTATTGTTTTCTATAGTTAAATTGCCAATCAGATTTTTTGAGGTATTACAAAAATGGTAGACATAAATAATTAGTGAAAGAAATAATTGAGGCTGAACTGAAAATCACTGATATGTTGGTATTTCCTTCCCATTTCCCCCCATTACTACCTTACCACATTCATTTCTTTATTTCTACCAGTTCATTTAATAAATTTGAACACAAATTTGCTTATCAGATTTTAGGTTACTTGGGTTCTATGTGTGTTTATACACTAGATGATTCCACTAGTGAGTTCCATGAGGGCAGGGATTTTTGTCCGTTTTGTTTTGATCATTATAACCTGCCTACACAAAATAAATGCTTAGTAAATATTTGCTGTATGAATGAATTCTCCTAATACTGGTCATTAAGGTCTCTACCTACTTCCCATGAGTGAACAATATTTTTCCCAAAGCATTTACATTAAAAGCTTTGCCATAATATAAATAAAAATGGAAAGAAATGGAAAAAAAAAGTGTCATCATATCACTTTGATATTTTGCTGAGGATTTTTTTACCTTACAAATGTTCATTTTCCTTTTAGGAAATACCATAAATCTTGACTCTGAGTCCAACTATGCCATATCTTTATTGGGTAGTAATATAGGTTGTACATTTATTTCAGTAATACTATTAATGCAAAAAATAAGTGGATTCAGAAATGCAAGGAAAGTTTTATATTATACTTTAATATGTTAAAGCTAGACTTATCCACTGTGTATTTCTATGCATGCACATATGTAACGCATGTGCTAAACTTGGTAGAAGAATTTATGGTTGCAAATACAATTTGCAGAATTATTTTTTAAAAAATTTTTTTATAGTGGAGCAACTTTTGCAAAGTTAGATACCCTTATTCTTTCTCCTAAATAAGTGTCTTAAACATAATTTGTTTCTGTTTTGTGCATTTAGATTTTTTACCTTTTTCTGAAATATTCCATTATTTGTATGAACCCTTTAGGATATACATATTCTTGACCCTTATCTTGGAAAGAGTCTACTACTTTTCTTACTCTAATTCTCAATCTCCTGGTCTGTAAAATAAGGCAATAGTTGTACATGCATCACAATGTTCTTCTGAGGATTAAATGAAATTATTTAAGTGCTTAGCACTGTGCCTAAAACAAAGCATTTAATGAATGGATTACTGTTATTATTATTATTAATAATATTTCTTTCACATTCATGGTGCTTCTCAATCTATGTACATGTACTGGATCTAATGTCAGTATACAAAAATTAATAATATTTTTGATATACTTGAAATTATCAGATAATGTAATTTTAGAGATTTCTATTCAATGATAAAAAACTATATGATATCTAGAGTAAATTGAACAAAAGATATAGGAGATGTTTATAGAAAAAATTATAAATCTTTATTGCAGACAGTAGCAAAATACCTAAATAATGAAGATATATACCATGTTTATGGATGGAAAGATTCAATATCATAAAGATATCAATTCTCTCCAATTTGATCTGTAAGTTCAGTATAACTCCATTCAAAATCCTATCACAGATTTTCATGAAACAACTCCTCATCCAATATAATTTTATCATTAAATTGCAGAAATTCAGTCACATCTTTAGGCTCCATTTCTAATTCTAGTTCTTTTGTTTTTCCACCACATCTGCTGTTTCCTCCTCCACTGAAGGCTTGCACCCCTCAAAGTCATCCATGATGATTGCAAACAACTTCCTGTGAGAGTCTACATGGCATCTTCTTCCAATATAAGCCTGTTTCGTCTACATTGAAAATCTGTTTAGTGTAGCCACCTTCATCAATGATCTTAGCTAGATCTTCTGGATAACTTGCTGCAGCTTCTACATCAGCACTTGCTGCTTCTCCTTGCACTTACATGTTATGGAAATGGCTTCTTTCCTTAAACCTCATGAACCAGTCTCCGCCAGCTTCAAAGTTTTCTTCTACAGCTTCCTCACTTCTCTAAGTCTTCACAGAATTGAAGAGAATTAACGACTTGATCTCAGTTAGGCTCTGACTTAAGGGAATGTCGTGGCTGGTTTGATCTTCTATCGAGACCGCTGAAGCTTTCTCCAGATCAGCAATATCTGGAGAAAGTGAAAAAGGCTGTTTCACTTTCTTATCATTTGCGTATTCACTGAAGTAGCACTTTTCACGTCCTTCGAGAACTTTTCCTTTGTATTCACAATTTAGCTGTTGGGCACAAGAGGCCTAGCTTTCAGCCTCTCTTGGCTTTTGACATGTCTTTCTCACTAAGCTTAATCATTTCTAGCTTTTGATTTAAAGTGAGAAAATTGCAACTCTTTCTTTCACTTGAACACTTAGAGGCCACTGTAGGGTTATTAATTGGCTTAACTTCAATACCGTTTTGTCTCAGGGAATAGGGAGGCCCAAGGAAAGGGACAGAGATAGGGGAATGGCCAGTTGGTGGAGCAGTCAGAATACACACAACATTTACTAAGTTTCCTACCTTATATGGGCCCAGTTTGTGGCACCACAAAACTATTACAATAGTGACATCACAGATCACCATAACAGATATAATAATAATGAAAACATATGAAATATTATGAGAATTAGCAAAATGTGACCCAGAAACATGAAGTGAGCATATGCTGTTGGAAAAATGGTCCAAACAGACTTGCCTGATGAAGGATTGCCACAAACCTTCAATTTGTAAAATGCAATATTTTCTAAATACAATTAAGCAACATGCAATAAAATAAGGTATGCTTGTATTTGTCTCTCTTCATATGAATTTTGCACTTATTAACATGACAAACACCAAATTTAAAAACTGGCACAGATTGGAATAGGTACTTTATCAAAAGAGATATATGAATGGTATAAATAAACACATTAAAAGTAAACAGTATCCTTAGACGTGAGGGAAAGGTTAATTAAAACCACAATGAGATACCACTATATACTTATTAGAATGGCTAAAATTTAAAAGATTGACCATTCCAAGTGACAAAAATGAAGAGGAACCAGAACTGTCCTATACTGCAGGTGGGAATTTAAAATTTTGCAGCCACTTTAGAGAACAATTTGGCAGTTTTCTAAAAAGTTATAGGTCTACCCAATGGTATAACCATTCCACTTTTAAGTATTTACTCAAGGGAAACGAAAGCAAATGTCAAAACAAAGAAGAATTATGCATGAATGTTCATAACAGCTTTATTTGTAATACCCCAAAACTAGAAGTAATCCACATGTTCAACAGGTGAATGAAAAACAAACCATGCTATATCCATATGTGGAATACGCTTCAGCAATAAAAAGAAATGAAGTGTTTGTATACACTACAGGGATGAATCTCAAAATAATTTTGCTGCATGAAAGAAGCTAGACAAAAGAGAACACATTGTATGATTCTATTTGTATAATATTTTAGAAATTAATTTATAATGACATAAAGCAGATAAATGGTTACAGGAAAAAGAGAAAGGCAAGGAGAGGCAGAAGAAAGACATTTCCAAAGGGGATGAGGGGTGTCATTCATGCTTATTATCTTGATTGTGGTGATGTTTTCACAGAAGTAAACATATGTCAAAACTTATCAAATTATATACTTTAAGTATGTGCAGTTTAATGTATGTCAAACTGTACCTCCGTAAATCTTTTAAAAAAAACCCCAGCTCTGCTCAACTATTATTTTTTGATTCTGGGTAGGAACGGAGCGAGGTACTTCCTTGATGCTTTCTTAATACCTGTTACATACCGTTATCATTTAGCATGTTTAGAAAGTACTTATTTTTATAACTATACTTCTAGTAGATTATGAATTCCTTCAAGAGGTCTAATTCATCTTCATTTCTCCAAGATCTAGATCATAGGTTCAAAAAAGTTTGGAATTAAAAATGACAACACTCCTAACATTTATTGAGTGCTTACTGTGTTGCAAGTACAATTTAAGCACTTTAGTATCCTATTTAATTCTCACGATATTCTATGTGGTCATGTATATCACCCCAGTTGATTGTTTAGAAACTGACACTCAAAGAATTTAAGCCCCATGCGCACATGAGAACTTGAGCCCAGGCACTCAAGCTCCAGAGTTCTTTGGCTTAACTACTACTCTCCACTGTGTTTGCTAAAAGTAGCAACCTGCCTTGTTTTAAATGTTACAGTCTTTTAGAACATGAAAGTAATAGGTACCCTTCAGAAAATTAGGAAATTGTAGAAAAGAAAGTTTGTCATCAGTAATCCTTCCAGCAATGTTTACAGTTTACCTACTGATGGCATATTCCTTCCAGCTCATTCCTTTGATATAGTTTATATACTAAACATCATTTTATATAGTCTTAATTTAATTTGATTTTATCCATTTAATACTATATTTTTATTATATTAAATATAATATATAAAACTATAGATAATATATTAAATATATGTTATGTATTATATAAACATATAATATATATTAAATATATATTATATAAATATAATTAAGTATATTATATTTTACATATTACCAGATTACTGTCATAACAGTAAATTTTAATGGCTACAGAATATTTTCTTGCATGTGTATAACATGATTTATTAATCATTCTCTTTCTTTGGAATTGTGAGGGACATTTGGAATGGACATTTTGTTAAGTTCCAATTTTTTTCACATTTGTAAATAATGGTTCATTGATCATATGACTTTGTTTCCTTTTAAAGTTTTTTGGATTATGTTTGAAAACAGATTTGTTATTTGATATTAGGGAAGTATGTAGTGGGATATTTAAATGTTTGTTGCTGTTTTCATCTGGGACATTTACAAAAATGATATCTACTTAAAATTACTGTGTACGAGTAAAGCTTTGAAGGAACTTATAACTGGCACCAAGTAGCAATATTTTTACCATTATAATTAAAGTATTAATGTAGATTAGTGAAGATGTCTTAGTGAGATTACCATGAGATCTTATAAGGGTGGAATTTATGAAGCAGTTTAAAAAGGTTAAAAAAATTATATATTTAAAACTTATCAAATTGAGTCTGAATTTTTAATATTTTAGAAAGTTATAAATATTTACTCTTTCCTACCAGGCAGCTTAGGGAAATATGAAAAGTCAAGCATAATAGCATGAACCTTTGTAAGGAGAGGAGATTTATACAGAATGTTTTAGCCCCACAAATAGCAAAGGAAGATAGAATTTTTTTGTGTGACTTTACATTTGTTGTGTGAAGACTTTTGAGTTAGTTGCCATAACAATGACCTAGTAAAAGAGCTATTGCAAATGTTAGCTTAGATTAATAGGTGGAACAGAAATGACAACCTACACAGAAAGAAAAAGAAAGCAAAGGCATAAAATAGAATTGTTCTCTTTCACTAAGAAAACATATTTAAGTAAAACCTTTATACTCTTTGTCTTAAATAAATATTTATGCAGCATATATAAATAGCTACTTGGAAAACTGCATTTCCATTTTTAAAAATTGAGCAAGAAAAGAAATAGAGGAAAGTTGACACAAAAATAATTAGCCAGATAATTGGTTAAATAATTCGTTAAACTAAAGGTAGAATAATTTTAACATTGCTTTTCATTTTGTAAAGAGAATTGATAGAAAAAGTACGGGGCTTTGGAGCCAGAATGATGTGGATTTGAATCCTGGCTTTGCTCCTTGCTAACTTGTGAGGGCTTGCTATTCAAGCTTTCGGAGTCTCATTTTTCTCATTTGCACAGTGTGGATACATCTGTTTTATTTAGAATATGGAGAATTTATGTGTCTGAATTTCAGTCATTCCAAAATATTTACTGAGGAGCTACTAGTGAACAAAACAAGGTCCCTGCTCATAAGAGTTTAGATCTCTTCTGATGGAGGGTGTCAGATAACAAACAAACAAATAGATATATAATGTGTTGAGTGGTAAGTGCTCTAAAGATAATAAAGCAGGGGAAGGGAATAGAAAAAGACAGGGCGGAGGAGGGATTTTGTGTTGAGCAGCAGTGTGGAATGCTGTTAAAGACAAGATATTCAGGAAATCCTCACAATCTGTGGTTTGAGCAGAACTCTGAAGGAAGTGAGAGAGAACATCCATTCCAGAAAAAAAGGGAACAATCCATGCAAAGATTCTGAGGTGGGTACATATTTGCTACATTCCAGGAACATTTGTTGTGTGAGTAGGCAAGGCCAGTGATGCTGGGCCAGAAACCTAAGTAGTAGAAATGGCAGGAGGGTAGGTAAGACGTATTGCCAGCAGGCCCATCACATAAGGACTTGTAGGACATCTAGAACTTTGACATTTATTCCCTATGAGATGGGAGACCATGGAGTGTTCTCTGTTGAGGAGTGACAAGATCTAAGGTTTCTACAAGTTTCATTCTGACTGCTATATTAAGAATAGACCAGGTAGGATGGGGATAAATATGTTGTGGGAAAAGTTGGAATGGGAGATCAGTTAGGAGGTTAGGGATTTTGAGGAGCAGCTTTGGTAGAATGAAAGCCTGATTGGCGGTGAATTTAAGAGAGACTGCAGGAGAGGAAGTAGAGACAGAGAATAAAGACCTCCTTTTTGGGTTTTGTTACGAAGGGAGCAGCGAAACGGGACTACTAGAAAAGGCATGCCCTTCCCAGTTTGCTCCTCTACCATATTCTCTTTCAACCACAAGTGGATCAAAAATACAGTATTTTCAGGATGAGAAACCCATATATTAATATAAGGAGGACTGACTTTTCATGCAGGCGGGTTCCACAGGGTTAACTGCAGGACTTGAGTGTGCGTGGATTTGGGAATATGTAGGGGTCCTGGAAACAATCCCCTACATATACCTAGGGACAGCTGTATTTACATTGAGCCAGGCATTCTTTTAGGTGCTGTGCAAGTTAGTTCCTTTCTTCAAATTTATAATTTGGTAGAGGGCAAGTGTTATTGAGCAATCGATGGACTTGTTGCCTGATGTCCTTAGAAACCAATACCATGGTACCAGCCTTTGAGAAAACAAACGCTTTATTGCAAATCACCCGGCAAGGAGACAAGAGAAGATGCTCAAATCTGTCTCCCGAACTGAAGGCTGGTTGGATAATGAGGCATGATCTGACTGGATCTAGCCATGGAGTGATGCCAGGGCTTGATCTGATTGGATCCTGGATCCTGCCATACGGTGTCCGCTTCTTAATTCAGTCCCTGCTCCCCTGTCCAAGCACTTAGGTTTTGCCCATGATCCCATACTTGGTTCTTCTGGGCATACTCAGGTTACATTACCTTCAACCTGGGAGTCCATGGCAACTTAAAAACAGCTCACAACTTTGTTCCATAAAAGTCAGCCAGATCAGTCTGATGTGGTTACACAAGTACCAGAATAACCACAGCTTTGGGGGAGTACAGGGTGCTGACAGGAGGCATCAGGAAAGGCCTCCTAGAGAAAGTGGCATTGGAAGTGGCCCTTTACACATTGGTAAGGTGCTTTGGAGTTCGGGGCAGAGGGCTTTATAGGGAATAGTAGAAATAATAGTAGTTGAAAGCGTTGAGACAGGAAAGCATCTGTCTGAGCAATTAAAAGAACCGATTAGCGTGACCATCTTTGTGCCTAGTTCACATTGCTGGGCTGTCATTTTAATGAACCATGTGCAAAGCAAATAACGCAGCCTGAATCTGGCTGTAAATTTGTTCATTTTATTGATTTTATAGTAGGACTAAGTTAGTTTTAACTAACTTTAGTTCTCTGATTCCTGAATATTAATCTCTGTTTCTATAAAGAGCTTTTAATTTTATTGTACTTTTTTAAATGAAAAATTTAAAATTAGATCTGTATCTCATGAACTGATGTTTTGAGGAAAATAACTATTTTGTATTGGTTATTTCCAATATTCAAAATTTGTTAAGACCTTGTCAGTTATTATCCTGGGACAAAACGATAATATATTCTCTTTATTTTTGATTAATACTCCTTTACATATTCTTCTAAGTCTTAAAACAGGGTTCAGTTAATCAGTCTTTGTAAAACTCATTTTTAGAAAATTTGAAACAAAGGATGAAACTTTAAAAGTAATTGTATAGTTCTTCTCCCTTCACAGAAATATCTTCTGAGTTCAAAATAAGAGATCACATATGTCAAAGTCATTTCTCTGTGTCTTTAGGAAATGGAGTTGTTTTTTCCTTCGAGTGGAGGTTGTGGGCCAGCAAATACTGCTAAATTTACCGATTGTACTTGTTGCATTGTTAAGCCCCATGCTGTCAGTGAAGGTAAGTGCTGTGTTGAATACGGTATATCTGATACATTTTGTTAATAGGATAGCTTATTTTGCTTATGTTTATTTTCTTGATATACTTTACATGTAGCAAATAAAGTATACTTTTAGTATTTTCATTATTTTTTTCTTTGAAGGCACATGAATAAAGGTGACAAGATATAAGGGAAAATCTGTCTAAATATCTATCTTTCTCTTTGTATCTGTGAATTTCTAGAAAGTGTTCCTTGGGTTGCTGACCGTGCTCATGCTCACTCATCCTGTAACAGGTCTTGATTCCTTGACTTTTAATCTGCCTCCCCTGTTTCTAATCACATAACTGTGATTCACTCATTTCACTTAAATAGCACTCCTAATGTACAATTTAAAACAATGTCTACACCTGCAGTATATCCTTCCTGAGAAAGTTGGAGAAATTTTCTTAAGATTTCAGTATCTGAAACAGTTCTTTGTCTGACATATATGTGTGTGTATAAGCGTATACACATGTGTACATACCCACACATGTGTGTATGTATATGTATATTGAGAACTTGCAAGTTGTTTCTTGTTTTTATTGCCATTTCTTCATCTATTTATTTTAGTCTGTTTTATGTATTTTTTCCAACTATCTCAAATCTTTTTGGATGGGATATAATTAAAAAGATCACCCTTAAAAAACTAGAATATAATAAATAATATACAGAATTGAATGGATTTTTAATTTTATATTTTCTAAGTATCAAAGTGATTCGTGTATACAGTAGAAAAATTGGAAAATAAAAAATAAAAAATAAGCAATTATCTCTTTTTTCATCATCCAGAGACAGTCATTGTTAATATTTTGATGCATTTCCTCCAAATCCTTTTCTTCTGCATTTGTATATGCATGCGTGTACACTGATACACAATGAATATAATTGTTGTCATGGTTGAGGTTTATAGGCTATTTTAATTTAATTTTTGTGAGCATTTTTGGCTGCCTTTAAGCCTCCATGAATGTTTTAATAGTTTATTTAATAGCAATCATATAGATATAATATTTGAATACTTACGTTGTTTCCAGTTTTTTTTTTTTTTTTTGAGACAGAGTCTCACTTTGTTGCCCTGGCTAGAGTGAGTGCCGTGGCGTTAGCTAGCTCACAGCAACCTCAAACTCCTGGGCTCAAGCGATCCTACTGCCTCAGCCTCCCGAGTAGCTACTACAGGCATGCGCCACCATGCCTGGCTAATTTTTTTTCTATATACATTTTTAGTTGTCCAGCTAATTTCTTTCTATTTTTTTTAGTAGAGATGGGGTCTCGTTCTTGCTCAGGCTGGTCTCGAACTCCGGAGCTCAAATAATCCGCCCGCATCGGCCTCCCAGAGTGCTAGGATTACAGGCGTGAGCACCGCTCCCGGCCTGCTTCCAGTTTTTTGATATTAAAAATAAAGCTCTGAAGAATATCTTTGTACATAAATATTTGATATCTCTAATCATTTCCTCTGGCTACTTTCCTAGAAGTAGAATTATTGGTTGAAAGGATATGAACCTTAAAGATCTTCTTGCATAATTAATATTTCTTTAGTTATTTAGGAAGTACTGTAATATCTTATAGATCCTTAGGACCATAATTATAGGGAACTAATATGCATGATGGGTAATAAACATTTATGGAGAATTTACCAGTGTATATATGCCAGATAGCAGACTGGTATCCTATACATTAATCTCCTTTAACCTTGATAGCAAGTATGTCCAGTAGGTTGATTTATCTTTCTTTTCTAGATAAGGCACATTGAGGCTCCATGATATTATTCCCCCTAATTAAGAGTAAAGAATCCAGGATATAAACCCTCTTTTTTTTAAACTCCATGCTCTTTCCTTTACACTATATTGCCCCAGTAGCAATAACCCCAAAAATGTCGCATGGTTAGTAACACTTCCACGAGAAGTGACAGTAATAGTTGAAATGACTGGTGCTGAAAATCTATGAGAAAAAATTGGAATCTTATGTCGCACTCATTTGTCTTACCTGGGGAGTTATGTGTGTGCATGTTGATTATTTCTAATCTGAAAATCCAAAATCCATAACTTCTAAAGCACCAACATGAAGTTTAAAGGAAATGTTCATTGGAGCATCTTGGATTTCAGATTAGGGATACTCAGCTGGCATAGTATCTGCAAATATTTCAAGATACGAAAAATCCGAAATCCAAAACACTTCTGGTCCCAAGCATTTTGAAAAAGGAATATTCAACCTATATATACACACACATATATGTACACACATATACATACACATACGCGTGTATATACATACATATATACATAAAAAATATGACGAGACAAGTTCTTCTTTAAAAGGCATCAACTTTTTAAAAAGCTTATCTTGGATACCTTATGTTTTGCTCAATTAGATTCTTATCTGGTTTAATCTTTTCTAAGGAAAAATGTGATGCATGGAAAGAGACTGAACTAAAAGTCGAATTAGAATAAATATTCATTCTATACCTTAATAATTGCATAGATATAACTGAAATCTAATAAAAATGATTATATAAGTGAACAGTGATGTCAAAATGACTAATTTTTATAATATATAATTTTTATATTTATACAGTATTAAATTAGTTTTTAGTCAGCTATTCTTTAAAAATTAACTACAATATTTCTTTCATTCTTTTTTTTTTTTGAGACAGTCTCACTCTGTCACCCCAGGTAGAATGCAGTGACATCATCACTGCTTACCACAACCTCAAACTCGTAGGTTTAAGAGATCCTCCTGCCTCAGCCTCCTGAGTAGCAGGGACTACAGGCACGTGCCACTACACCCGGATAATTTTTTCTATTTTTGGTAGATGCTAATTTTTTCTCTTTTTGGTAGAGACATGGTCTTGCTCTTGCTCAGGCTGGTCTCCAACTCCTGACCTCAAGCAATCCTCATGCCTTGGCCTCTCAGAGTGCTAGGATTACAAACATGAGCCACCGTACCCAGCCAACTGCTGTATTTTGTATGTTTATATTTGATATGTAACATTAGGGTATATAAATTAATTAAGGCAAAATGCATTTTTATAAAATCTACTCAGATGGCAGAATAAATTTTGGCATTGCAAGGCTTTTTTTTTCTTTCTAAACCTGATTTCTGGGATACTTTAAGACCATTTTGAAGTGTGTAATTAACCCAATTCAGATTTAACTGTAGCTATAATGAAATATAGTTTAAATCTCACACTGAATTTATTATAATATTAGATTCACTTGGCCCCCTTTCACTGCTGTTGTTTATCTTTTTCTATTATATAATGGTCCCATTTCCTGGTATATTTAATTTTACTTACAGTCTAGTAAAGGCACACAAGAAGATATTTTTTAAAAAAGGAGATGCTAATAAGAGAGCATCTAAAATGGAAGAGGGTTGTCCCTTCCTTTGTTGACTTCCCAACAGGGAAGCTGACTTCCCAGGCCAGAATAGCCTGTCGATCAAGCGAAAGTGAGTTTATTGCTTAATACCGTATGGGAGAGCACAACCTTGATGGATGAAGTCTCACCAGACTTTATAAGGGAGAGGTCATGAGTAAGATATTGTAGAGTGTGGAATCTAACCTTGAGATTTAAGGTGTCTTTCAGTGCAGTGATCTGATTGAGACTGGGCAGAGTTCATGACGTAGTAGTTTAGGGTTAGTGGAAACAGTGAGTTAAGGATCTTAACTAAGTCTTGTAAATACACAGTTGTTTAGTAAATGAGTTGTTTGCTGGGTTGGGGGAATATTGTGAAAAGGGAGCCGTTTGACTAGTCTATTGTTGGGATTAATGGATTTGGGGGAAGTTCCTGAAGCAAACAATGAAGTCCTTTACTGATCTACATCCTTATCTTTCTGGGCAAGAATTTCTTGGCACAAATAGTAGTCATGTGTGTGTAGGTGGCCTTAGTTCTTAGTCCTGTAGTTAATCTATATTGATGCAGTGGTTTTACTTCTCACTTCTAAGACAGCTAGAAAAAAAGAGTACCTAGCTTGTGGATTAAATGGTGGGAAAAATAATAATAAGGTGTGTTTGAGGCATTTGTGGCTTTTTATATATGCAGATTGAAATGTATATTGTCATCTTGGGACTCAGGTTTTAAAAGGGAAGAAAAATGGGTGAATGTTCTTGTGGGTTTTTTTTTTTATTTCACAATTATGCAGTATGTTTGTTTTTATGACCCCAGTATTGTTTATATGTAGTTAGTTTAATCCGATCAATAAAAAAAATTACTTTTACTCTGAAATCAGGCTGTGTAGGTTTGAATTCTGGTTCTGCTACTAGCCATGGGATAGTGAATAAATTACTTTACCTCTTTCTACCTTATGT
Source organism: Avahi laniger (assembly GCA_963575035.1). NCBI lineage: Eukaryota > Metazoa > Chordata > Mammalia > Primates > Indriidae > Avahi > Avahi laniger. Next base: position 12,285 of record CAUYSK010011303.1, on the reverse strand, counting down.
CCTTATTTGTAAAATGAGAAAATAATATACCTTCCTCATGGAATAACTAAGAATTAAATGTATTAGTATACAGAAGGCACTTAGAACAGTACCCAGCACTTAGTTAAGTTCTATGTAAGTGTTAGACATTGTTACTGTTATGATTACTCTATTACCACTACTGCTGCTGCTGTTATTAATATCATTACCTTTTAATTTTTAAGTAAAGTTGAAAGACTCTCTAGTAATAAAACAATAGTTTAAAATGCTAACAGAAATCAAACATCTACATCTATCATCCACCGAAAAAAAAGAGAAGCTCATCATTGTTAAGGGAACAAAGTGCTTTAATTATTTTTCCGAAAGTCTAGGTCTGATTTAAGTCCATGAAGTAGGTTTATTGCTTACATCTGGTTGATTTAGCAGCTATTTTCTGATTGCCTATTATGGTTGGCTCTGGGCAGGAGATGGTAGCTGAATCCGGAAGAGCTGCTTTTGCATTTGTAATAGCCAAACAATTTAGCCTTTTTAATAACTCTAAAGTTTTGTTAGAAATTTTTCTTTCTTATAACAGATTAATGCATTAAACAATTTTACTGCATTGTTCATAATATATTCCTTTCTGAAATTTAGTTTGTTCACAGTAAAATGAGTTAAGATGTTTTAAAAGTTTCTTCTGAGCCTTTAAACCCAGATATTTTATTATTCTAGGAAACTGTGTAGAAAATTCTTGTAAAAGAAAATTGTATTCTGTATCTCAATGTTGTGTTTTGGTTGTAAAAATTCTATTTTCATGGAGAATGTTTCAAAACAATTTTAAATTTCATTTTTAAAAGACAGAGATACTTCGGGGTGGTCTGCATTTAATTAACTAGGAAACAAATTATTTATTAGAATAATGACCAATTTGCAAATTTAACATCAAAATTGGCTGTGATAGGCTAATTGAAACAGGACTGTTAGCTGCATGGTCTTACTTATCAAGCTCCTCACTTTGAAATACTGGGTTATTCTTACTCAGAGCCTTTTTCAGAAGCAGTTTTGACACTAGATGGGCTGAGAGCCCTAATAGATACATTCTACCCAATACAACCTCCTCAATTTGGGCTCATTGAATCGGTTAAGTTCCCAGCCTTTTTGGATTGGATTTTCTTAATGCAATTCAGCTTCCGGGATACTGTAAAAGAGGCGTGAAAAATTTTTGTGTAAATAGATTGGATTTAAACATTGTAATCTAATTCAGTTTCAACAAAAATTCTTGCAGTGGGTCCAGTTTTGCTTAGAATGTCACCGTTTTAGAGTTTTGCGGGTTTTTTTGTTCTATCTGAAAAAGTAAACAGATGGATTCATAACAGATGCACAAGTACATTGAACTACATACAGGACCCTGACTTTTAGTGCATAGAGTTTAGCATGCATTTTAGAAACATAAAATTATAGGCAGTAAAAATATCCCATGAATTTGCAAATTATGAGAACGTTAAATGACATTAATCATTTATGGATTTAGAAGGAATCTGGAGAGTTCTGTTAGTCACTACAAAAGAATGCTAATTTTCAGGAAGGATTATGGTCCTGAAGAGGTAGGTGTATATTAAGTTTAAAAAAAATCATTTACACATAGTGAAATTTTTTGTTTGCTAATATGTTTCCATTAGAGGAATATGAGAGTCCCTAGGATTATCAATTATTAATAATTGTAATTATTTGAGTGACGGTGGAAGGCCCTCAAAGGCAGCCATCCCAAATCTTCTGAGATTATTAGAATGACTTTTCCCAGGTACAGAACAACAAAAACAGTTTTGTTTTTATTACTAACTGCAGTTCATATTTATGAAGTATTAAGTACTTTATATGAATTACTTAATTCTTCAAACTGTGAGGATAAGTATATTTATTTGAAAGCCATATCACAGAGGAGAAATTTGGGTAGTGGAGATAGTAAGTAACTTGCTCAAAGTCACATAGCTCTTGCACAGTGGGTTTGGGCTTTGTATCAAAATAGTCTTCACTCTATTATATTATAACATTCTGCCTCTATGTGGATTATCTCGTAGACCCTATAAAAACCCATCATCAGGTTTGATTATTAATCCCGTTTTATGGATGTGAAATCTAAGTATGAGGACAGGTTACATCCAGGCTCCAGAGCTATTTGATTCCACAGCTGAGATTATTTGCATTATTCCATGAATACTAAGATCAGTTGATCAAAACCTTATCTAGTAGAAGGTTATATAATAATTGGTATAAAAAGTGATTAATACCTAACATTTAATTGGGTGAAACATATTCACAGTTTATGGTAAGATTTAGAGAAATTACTACTGATTGGTCAAGATAATGGCAATTAGGAGATGAATAATGAGCAAGTTCTTGAGAATTATAAACTTAGAATACCTCCCTAAAACTTTTCTAGTTTAATGGGAATATACTTTTTATATTTTAAAACATATTTAATTTGACTAAAAGTAGTCTTTGTTTTCTTCTCTTTTTATATTTACAAGAATCTGCTTTTCCTAATTGTAATTTATTTAGATTTGTTTCCTTTTACTTTCTCCCTTGCTTTTGCACTCTAGCGCCGCTGACTACCTTTCAGTTGCCTAAATATCCCATGTTCCTTAGATCCTTTTTAATGACTCTTCCCTTTTCCTGGAATGTGCATCCTCTTCCTCTTCCCCACCCCTAAAATTTCATTTCCTCATGCAAACCTAACACCCCCCAGAGTATGGTAGGTTTCCAAGTGACATGTTCTCTTGACGTGTTTCTTCACAGCTCTTAGTACCGTTTGCCGTTACATATTATGAATATATATAAAATTTTATATCGTATATTGATTTTGGACTAATGATCATTGTCACCCCCACCAGATACAAACTCTGATTACAGAAACAGTATCTGATTATTATACTTTTCTAAATATTTTGTACTCTTGTAATTTTTTTTTTAGTCCATGTGTTATTTAGGAGTCTCTTTTTGTGTCAGAACATTGTCAGAGAATGTCGTCTCTGGGATAATTGGCTTTTTTGAAATTTGGATCTTCTTTGTTACGTAGTGCATGGTTAAATAAAAAAAATTGTTGCAGTGTTCTCTCTTTATATGTAAATAACTATCTTTTCAAATAGGTTGTTCAAATCTATAGCCTTTTACTTTTTTGTCTGTTTGGTTATCAGCTTCTAGAAAAATTTGTGTTAAATTCTCCTTTTTTAAAATTACTTATTATTATTAATATGTGAATTTTTCGTTTAATTTTGACTGTTTTTGCTTTGTATATTAAGTCTTTGTTGTTACGTGTGATTTTTTTTTTTTTGCTCGTTATGTAGTATTTTACTTTATTCCCATTGTTTTTGTTGTCTCCCTTAAAGGGTGGCATATCTTTTTGCATTTTTTTTAGTCTTTTGTTTCCTATATGTATCTCATATTTACTATGGCTGATTTTTGTTTGGTTTCTTTTTAAAATTTTTTTTTCAATCCAATATAGTAGTTTTATCTTATAATAGTTGTATTTAGATTATTACTGTTTACTGTGATTGCTGCTCTATCTCATCTTAAAGGTTTTTTTCACTCATTTCCCATTGCTTTTCTTTCTTTCTTTTTTTTTCATTTCAGCTTTCTGTTGGATGGATAGTTTTCTTTGTTATCCTCCTTCTCCTTTGTTTATTTGCTGGTTTGAAAGCTGTAGGAGTCAGCACTTGGGCCAAATCATGCCAGCTACCTGGTTTTATAAATAAAGTTTTATTGGAATGCAGCCATACCCATTCATTTATGTATTGTCTATGACTGTGTCCCACAAAAGCAGAATTGCGTAGTTGCAACAGATACTATATGGCCTTCAATGCCTAAAATATTAACTATCTATGTAACCCTTTGCAGAAAAAATTTGGTAATCTCTGCCATAAGTTGTGTGTTTTTAGTTGGTTATGCTTAATTGCAGCTTATGTGCTTAACTCTTAATTTTATTTATATAATTTAAATTTATTCACTCTCTCTAGATTTGTCCTGAATAAGGCAAAAATTTTAGAATGCTTTAAACAGTTACTGCAATGTCCTGTTTTCCATTATTATAGTGAGAATGATAATTCTCCTCTTTTTAATCCTTTTTAAACACTTTATTGATATATAATTTACATAACATAAAATGCACATATTCTAAGTTCTGGCAATATTTTATAATGTCTCAAACTCTCAGAGTCAAGAAGTCCTTAATGGGAGCCAGGCTTGGTGGCTCACACCTGTAGTCCTAGTACTTTGGGAAGCTGAAGTGGGAGGACTGTTTGAGGCCAGGAGTTCAAGACCAGTCTGAGCAACATAGTGAGACGCAATCCTCCACACACACACACACAAAATTAGCCAGGCATGATGGCACACACCTGTAGTCCCAGCTACTAGGGAGGCTGAGACAGGAAGATCACTTGAGCCCAGGAGTTTGAGGTTGTTGTGAGCTAGGCTGACGCCATTGCACTTTAGCCCAGACAACAGAGTGAGAGCCTTTTTCCAAAAAAAAAAAAAAAAAAATACAAATCCTTACTGTATAAACTTGGTCTTGTCTGCTGTCTCTTTTTTGGAGACATTTAGAGGATGGGTAGATAGTTTTGATTGTTTAAGTATTTGACTGCTTGGTTGATTGTAACTGTATGAAAGCAGGAAAGTCGAATAGATTCATTCCAGGCTTAATTATGTGCCTGTATGATTATAGGTTCTCTATCAATGACAAAGCAATGGAAAGTGACTTTGTCTTTTATCTTTTGAAGTCAGGGCTTGCTCTTCACACCTGACTGGAATAATGAAACATCTGTTGCTAGGCAGCCAAAGCGCCAGCACTTAGCAACTGTGATGTCTGTATCAGGAAGCGTAGGGTCTCTTCAGAGCTTAATGATGTATAGTACAAGCAGAAGATCTATACTCATCTATTCCAATTAGAGAAACATGAAAATCTAGGTAGAGGAATAACAAAGAATTCAGTGAATATACTACTATACTTAGCAAGGATGATTATAGTATATAATGTTTGGGATGACTATTATGCATCTGTGGCTTTGACACTTACTAATTGTGTGACCTTGAAAACGTTCTTGATCTCCCTATTGCCTCATTTCTTTCATCTACAAAATGGAGGTGATAGAATTTACCTCATAAGTAAGTTAATACATGTGATGCACTTAGAACAGTTTGCATTGTAAGTGTCAATAAAATGTAGCTATTGATAATAGTTTTAGAGATTATATCACATGATACAACATTTTAAAAAAACCTGAATCAGTAGTGTTTCTGTCATATATTGCTTTATGACAAACCATCCTAAAGCTTAGTTTCTTAAAAACAACGATTTAATAATGTTATTTCTCACAATTTTATGGATTATCAGTTGATGAGTCTTCTGTGGAGACTGAAGTCATTCATGTTGCTTCATTTAGCTGGGAGCTGTGCTGGAGCTGGAGTGTACAAGATTGCTTTTCATCCTCCAGACTCCACGTGGCCTCCCATCGTTTAGTAGTCTAGCCTGAGTTTCTTTTCAGCATGGTTGCTGGCTTCCACGAGGAGCATTCCAAGATAAGTGCTCGCAAAGGCTCTGTTTGCATCATGCCTTAATGTTCCAGTGGCTAGAGAAAAATCACATGGGCAAGTCCAGAGTTAGTATGGGAGGGGTTACACAAATCCATGAATACCAGGAATCATGGTTCGCTGGAATCTGAACTAGTAGTGTGCCCCTCTGATGCTAGACAGTGCTTCTCAAACTTTAGTATACACCAGAACCACTTGGGGAGACTGTTTAAAATGCGTATTCCTGGGCTCTAACTTGAGAACTTTTTTTAGTAAGTCTGGAGGAGAGCCCAGAAATACGTATTTTTAAAGACACCCCAGGTTGTCCTAATGAATCTAGTTTGAGAACCACTTATCAAAAATTTTGAGGTCAGGAAGCATCTTGCATCTGGTAATCTGCCTTCATCAGAGGCAAGCCTTATGAAATCTGATACTTGATGGAAGGTTTGTGTTTTGTTCTCTGTGGCAGATTAATAACAACCGAGGGGATGGTTAGGGAAGAGTCACCTTTTGGTTTTCAGTTGTTCCTTAACTCAAGGGTAGTCTCCTATGCTGGATTTTAGATTGGTGAGAATATTTTGGAGAACTGGAAAATTTGGATAACCAGGACACTCTGCTCTACCTAAATAGCTTCTCAAATACATTTTACTTCTGTGTAGCAGTTGTTCAGTGAAAATAATAGTGAAGTTTGATCTGTGGCTAGACAGTCCTTAGATTGACCTTTTTCTCTACTGAGATTGAAATGCAACCCAGTTTCATGTAAAGAAATAGCACTGGTAGAAATGTAATGTCAGGGTGTCTCGAAAATCTTAAGTGCAGTTCTAAGCTTTAATAATTTCAGAAGTATAAACATCACAAACTTAATATCTTATTCATTTTTTTGTATTTTGAATAATACTTAATTTCAAGTTTTTAAGTAAACATTTGTAAAAGAATTTTAAATCATTCTTTTTTTCACTTTTTTGTATTTTAAGATTCAGCAGTCACCATTCAGGGATGATGTTATTGAAGCAACCTGACACACTTCCCTTTGGAATATTCATCTGTTGGCCTAGTAGGTTATAGGTGTACACAGAGACTTCTGGCAGGAACAGGATTAATCCAAGCTTTTATGCAGAATTTTGATGGCAAAATACCGCTCCTCTTACCTATTTTCCATACACTTGTCTGTTACAGGACCCTGTCATTTTAGAACTCATGATAAGTAATGCTGAGCATAGTCAGACGTGATCTGGACTTGAGGAAAACATATCTCAAAGAGTTTGTAGCAAAGATAGAATGTGCCCATTCCTCTCCCTTGGAAGAGCCTCTGGTACTGGCTTAACTGTGTCTTTTAACCCTTTCCTCTGCAGAAATGCCTGTGTAATTGCACAATGTCAGAGAGAAGGCAAGAGTTTCCTCTTCCCATGTTGTGATTCTGCTCTTCATGCTGCTGCTTTCTTCTAACCAGGAACTGAGCCAGTCCCTATGGATCTGAGATCCAGGAATTCAGGGCATATGATGTTATTTTATTAGGAAAGGTTTTAAAAATGAAAGCCCAAGGTAGCATGTTATAAGATTTTAAAAGATGATTAAATTTACATGGCAAATTATACATGCTGAAATTCTGACAATATAATTATAATTGATTCTTGTGGCAAAGGAAGAGGGGAAATATCTAAGGAAAAGATAATATCTTGCAGAAAGGTCTCTGAAAAGCTTTTACTGTTTCCAAATGACATGTAAAAAGCTGGGAGGAGCAGATACTTAACGAAAGATGTTGAAGGGATGTGGTCACTGTAATTGGTTTTTGAATGGATTAATAAATGGTACTCTCTTTGCTTTTCTATATATTCACAAATCTTTCTTACTCTAGAAAACCTGTGGTTCTAAGCTCTCACTTATTTTGGTTGTTTGTTCATTTCTAACCTATTACCAATTCATATCCACTACATGGCTATTTTGACACTTAGCATCTGTATGGTGACTTTTGTGTGTGCAAAGCAGGGAGTGGGTTATTCATCTCAGTTATTTCTGTAGAGCTATTTTCATGGTGGTTATTGCAGAATAGGTTAGTTATTAAAGGGATGGTTTGTAGTATCTCATAGGATAATCTTAAGTATTTTGATTTAAGCATATTGGAAAGAACTAGGATGACTCTAGTGTGCTTGAAATCATTCTTGAAATTTTTGACATAGATTTATGCCACAGACTTTCTTCCTTGTTTTTTTGTTTTTTGGTTTTTTTTTCCATTCTTTAGAGTGTCCTGGATTTAAGGGGAGGCAACATTGAAGCCAAATCTTATTTAAGCATTAGGATCAATCAGAATACAAAATTTCAAGTATGGGTTTTATAAGGTTTGTCTTTGTATCATAGGTTTTATTTAATCTGATTGCTGCTTTAATCTGATTGTTAATGTGATTCAAAACACGTGCCTCAAATTCTTCAGTACAGAGGTGGGAAATGCTAAGTTTCAGCCAGGAATTCATCTTAGTAGCTTTTTGTAAGATTTTACTTATATTGATATAATACATGTTATAGAAAATTTAGAAATACAAACAAATGTGTGTTTTAAAATAACTTATTCCTACCTTCCAGAGACTCTATTTACAATGTGGCCTTTTCTTCCTTCTGCATTGGAGCCAAACACAACAACATGGGTGAATTTCACAATCATAAAGTTGATCAAAATAAACAAGACATAAAAGCATATATGCCATATGATTCTATTCACATAAAGTTCAAATACAAGCAAAAGTCAATTATATATTTCAAGAATGGGGTGGGCATGGTGGCGCACGCCTGTAATCCCAGTACTTTGAAAGGCTGAGATGGGAGGATTTCTTGAGGCTAGGAGTTCAAGCCCAGTTTGGGCAACATAGCAAGACCTCGGCTCTACAAAAATTTTTTAAGAATAGCTGGGGTGTAGTGGCACATGCTTGTAGCCCTAGCTACTCAGGAGGCAGAGGCGGGAGGATTGCTTCACTTGAGCCCAGGAGTTCGAGGCTGCAGTGAGCTGTGATCACGCCACTGCACTCTAGCCTGGGCGATAGAGTGAGACCCTATCAGTCAATCCATCTATCCATCCATCCATACATACATAGGTGGCAAAGTATAAAGAAAAGTTTATTCCAAAGTCAGTCTCCTTCTCTGTGGGGAGAAAGGGTTGTTACTGGGGAGGCACATATAGAGGGCTTCTGGACTGGGAAGGGTTTCGTGTGGGTGGTGATTACCACAGATGTTTACTTTAAAATTATTTATTAAGGTATAACATGACCATATCTGTTTTATATTTTATCATAAAAATATAGTTTTACATTTTACAATAAAATTTATTTTTATATTTTATAATATATGGAAATTGGGTATGGTGTAGGACAAATGGTATAGTATGCTGTCATTTGATTAAAAAGAAAAAGCCCATGTCTGTATATTTGTACATGTATTGAATATTTCTAGAAGAACATAGTATAAGAAATGATTAACAGTGAATGCCTTTAAGAAAGACTGAGATTCTGACATGGGAGAAACTTACTTTAGTAATATACACTTTTATTTTCATTTTTGTGTGTTTCCTGATTTAGAATAGTCTTAAAACTTAAATGATAAAGGGTAGGGGAAATTAAGACAAAATTTTGACACTTTCATGGTTTCCTTGTTAGAATTCTTAATATGTAGGTTTGGAGTCATAGAATGAAGGAAAATTATGACTGAAAATTAAAAGCATAGGCTTTTCAGATCATGTTACCTTTTTAACGATTGGGGAAGTGGTTATTGTGATGATCTGTTGTCCTCAGAGACCTTATCACAGTAATAGTTCTCAAACTCAGTGTGTATCAGGATCTCCTGGATTAAATACAGATTCCTGAGCCCTGCCTCCAGAGAGTCTAATTCCGTATATGTGGTTTAGAGCCCAGGGATTTGCATTTGCATTTCTAACCAGTTCCCGGGTCATGCGAATGCTGCTTATGCAGGGACCACACTGTGAGAACCACTAGATAGAGAAGCTGGACCCTATGAATAGGACTGTGCTGGGAAATAGCGGAAAATAATGGAGGCCCATACCCAGTGTATATAGTGCGTGCTTCCAACAGACAAGGAGCAAGAATTGGGTAATTTGTGGCCCATCTTGTAGCATTAAATCTGTTTTTAAGTCTATCTATGTGTGGCAATATAGCTTGCCCAAGCTGAGGAAATCAGATAGAGGCACTTAAAACCAACAGAAGAAACAATGTTCTTGAAATAAGATGCCTAAATTTATGAGCCTCCTTAACTTTGATTTTGGAAAGCTAGAATAAACAAAAATCAGTGTACCCATTTAAAAAATAAGTGTGCAAATGAATAGCTTTGAGAAGGTTTTTCTTTTTCTTTCTTTTTCTTTTTCTCTCTCTTTTTTTTTTTTTCTTTGAGACAGGGTCTCGCTCTGTCATACACTGCAAGAGCGCAGTGGTGCGATCATAGCCACTGCAACCTCCAACTCCCAGGCTCAAGCAATCCTCCTGGCTCAGCCTTCCAAGTATTATTAGCTAGGACTCCAGGCTTGCGCCACCATGACCAGCTAATTTTTAAATTTTTGTGGAGATAGAGTTTTGCTATGTTGTCCGGGCTGGTATTGAACTCCTGGCCTCAAGCAGTTCTTCTGCCTTAGCCTCCCAAAGAAGGCCAAGAAGCTTTTTCTTTATTTGTCTTTTAATAAAGACAACAAACAATAGAACTAATCATAGGTAAGGAAAAATATTTATTGACTTTGTTTTGTTCACATTAGAGTTAATGGATCCATGGTTTTGAATTACTAGTTCAATATTCTTTCATTGTTTTTGCCTATAAAACTAAGAGATTTCCATCAATGAGTTATAACATGTATAGCACTTCTGTAATTATATTCATGAGAATCTCCTAGGAACACGGAATCAACTCATAATGGGACTTGTGCTTACTCTAGCCACATATGGACTGGCTTCTTAAGATTTAGAAGGACATCACCCTACCCAAAGCTAGCTGTCCCGTATTTTATAAAGCTTAGTTTTGCTTTGTGATCATGTGGTTAACTTGTTTTCGGTGGTAACCTGGCTTTGACTTTGGACTTATAATGATGTATCTGCCCAATCTGACAACTTTCAGTTTCTGGCCTGCCTACCCAGGACCCTATTTTATTTTGTTTTTTCTTAGACCGTCCTTGTTTTAAACCCGTGATCTTATTCAACCAAGTATCTGTTCTTAGCTTCCTTTGCATGCAGAGCCTGTCCTTGACTTCACAGTAAGGAGGACTACTTGACTACCACTTCCTGGAGATCTTCGTTCTCGTACGTCCTCTCTGCTGTCCATATGTTGGTGTGGAGCCTGCCTTTACTATTTTCTATTCACTTAATTGCATTTTGATGGATTTCAGTATACAGAGTCACCATGTCGTGGGTACACCTTTAAAGCTATTATATTGGTTACTTTTTTTACTACCTTGTAAGGAATTTACAAATTGTACTTATTAGGAAATTGATAAGGAAAACCGTATTTTAGATCTGGGTGTGTGGTGTAAGTGGAGGATCAGAATGCTATTTATTGGATGAATTAAGTCTGTCTTTTATAAGCCTACTTGCTACTAACATGGATTTTGTGATCAGCTAATGAATTAATTTGAGATCCTTTAAGATCTAAGTGATATTTCTCAATTTAATAATTCTGTTTAATCCAAATTTTTGTCTGCAACTGATTTGATGAGATTCTACAATATTTTTGCTTATTGCAAGGCAGAAAACCATAAAGACATTTGTAGCCAAACAAATCTGAGGGTTTCAATTAAAAATTACTGAAAGTTTATCAGTGAAGTGGTATTGCCTGGTAACATACTGCTGTCTAGGAGACAGAAAGCTTTTCCACCTGTATTTTATTCTTAAAGTTATTTGTTATGCATGTTTGCTAGGATTAGTATTAAATTCCTCTGTTGAATTCAGTAATGCTTATGATTTCTTTTGTACTTTGACATTAAAAATTAATCTAAACTCTCATAATCTCTCATTTTGATTTGGCTTTATACTAATCACATTTTAAAGATACACTAGCCCTATTTTTTAGTTAAAATATCTTTTAATTTTATTTTACTAGAGTTGAATACTTTAAAAGAAATCAAATCTCTTCCACTTGATTTAAATTGATTATTAATATTAAACATATCTATTTTATGTATCAATTTGGTAGTTCATGTACTCTTGGCTATATCAGGATTAAAACTTTTCTTTCATAGGTTCTTACCAAAATAAAGTGCAAGATTTCTTTGTGGACATTTTACCATTTTTTTTAATCCTTCAGTTTCATTTCTCACCACCCCTATTTATTATCTAGATTGTGGAGCAAAGTGTCTAGGCTATGGTGAATTGTCTTGTACAGCAGCCTGGTTGCTTCTTTGCATGTCAGTTTTGTAAGTTGTTTTGCTCACCAAAGTGTCCTTTTCATGGACTCTCATTCTCTTGAGCAGGGTTTTATTGTCATTTGTATCTTTCTGTCGGAAGGAGTAATAACATTCATGGTAAAGGTGTTTTCAAGCTTTTCCACAGTGTGAGAGTGGCTTCATTGGCTGCCAGGTTTCTTTTAGGTATAGAAGTTGCTATAGAGTGTAGATGTTCTGTTACCAAGGGAAAATATGGACTCCAGGAAACACCTTAACAGCAGAATAAATTATTTCTACAGGAAATATGTTTTATATAGAAGACTTGCAGCAAAGTGAAACTATTAGATTATTAACTATGGAAACCAATTTTGTTATAATTCAGAAAACTACTATCCATCTACTTT
>CAUYSK010011302.1:0-76979 GCA_963575035.1 Avahi laniger | reverse complement strand
GGCGTGGTGGCTCACGCCTGTAATCCTAGCACTTTGGCAGGCCGAGGCAGGCGGATTGTTTGAGCTCAGGAGTTCGAAACCAGCCTGAGAAAGAGCGAGACCCCGTCTCTACTAAAAATAGAAAGAAATTAATTGGACAACTAAAAATATATAGAAAAAACTAGCCGGGCATGGTGGCACATGCCTGTAGTCCCAGTTACTCGGGAGGCTGAGGCAGGAAAATCACTTGAGCCCAGGAATTTGAGGTTGCTGTGAGCTAGGATGACGCCACGGCACTCTAGCCCGGGCAACACAGTGAGACTCTTGTCTCAAAAAAAAAAAAAGAATGACTATGCCCAAAGGTGGAAGGAGAATTTGCCCATGGGCACTGTTCAGGTGGTCTGGGTCCTTTTTGCTGCCCGAGCACGTATCAGCCAGAGCACCTGTTCAAGGGGCAGCAGCGTCTGTTCATGTCCAGTGACACCGTCGACATGTATCCACTTATTCACTCGGCAAGTGCCTGCTGAGTACCTGTTACACTCAGGCACTGCTCCAGGGGCTGGGGAGACAGAGGCGAACAAAGCAAAGCCCTTCCACTGGGGAGACGGTATTCTAGGGGGGTGAGACAGACAGTGTGTATGTGTGCCAGCTGGTCAGTGCTGTGAAGAAAAGTAAAGCAGGGGAGAGGCAGAGGCAGGGCTAGGAAGTGAGAAGAGGCTGTTCTTCCGTATAGGATGCTCTGGGGAACTTTGAAAGGCCAGCATTGGAACAGAAGCCTAAAGGAAGTTTGCGGGAGAGCCACGCAGGCGTGTGCGTGTGCCGTGCGGGTGTGTGGGAGCCGCGTGAGCGCACAGGAGAGGAACTTGAGGTGGAGGCAGCCTTGCCCTATCCCGCAGCCGCCGCCAGAGACCCCTTCTTCCAGCAGCTCAAAGCTTCAAGACAATGAAGAATTCCTCCTCATTCCATTCCAGGATCGAGTCCTCTTCAAGAGTTCAACTCATTCTGCTGATAACTGAAAGTAGATTTTATTCTCCCTTCAAGCAAAAATGCCACCGGGGCCTGCAATGGTGGCTCATGGATTCACAAATGGGTGATGGAAAGAAAAACAGAAAAATAGGGGGAAGTGGAGGGGAAAAAACAGAAAAGGAAAAGAGGCGGAGAAGGGACGTCCACGGGGAATACAGGCTGCCTGTCTCGAACACACAGAGTGTGACCTTGTATCTCCAAACTGCGTCTTCTAACAACCAGTGTGAACACACGCTCCGGACACGCACATGGGTCACTGCAGCATCTCAGCAGGCAGCAGAGCAAGGCCACAAGCCTTTGAGTGACCAGCCTGCACACTGAGCACCACGTGGACACAGGATCCAAACGTCTTGCTTCAAAACTAATCTGTGTAATGATTAAAGCGATCCCATCTGTGAGACCCACGTGTGTAAACTAAATCGAGCAATTTTGCCTCAGTGTCAATAACTTTATCTCTACAAAAGTGCATTCGGTTAAATGATGGCTACCTAATTTTAAAAAGGAGTTCAGCATTTCTGGGAATTATCATGAAAACAGTTTCTTTCTTGAGCTCTTGTTAAAAAAGTTCACCATTTAAAAATTTCCCTCTTGGCCTATTTTACACACGTATTTCCTTATGTCATATGTATTTGTATCTCCTGTTATTTTATTTCAAATATACCAAATAAAGCTTGTTTCTTTGGCATGTTTCTAATTCCCAGAGGTCCGTTTTGTATCTAGATAGATTTCCTTCAAAATAACATCAAGGGTTATTTGAAATTTACAACAATAAGGAGAAGCTGAATGAATGAATAAATACCAAAGTCTTAATTATTAGATACTAAAGTCTTTCTATGATGCCTCTATGACACTTTTTAAGTGACCTACACCAAAGACTCCTGGCCTTTCAAATACACTCACTCTCACCTTTAACACTAGCCGTCATCCCAGGGTGCAGGGGTTCTGGTCTCCCAGACAGTGCTGAGCCCCCACGAAGCACTTGATGAGAAGGTGCTGACTGACACCTCCCCACCCTCTCTCTGGCTCAACCACCCGGCAAAGAAGTGGTCGCACTGGGTTTTCTGAGTCAGCTATGACTTGGGTAAGGAATTCTTACCACCCAAGGGGCTTTACCTGGAAAGTCTTACATAAAATAATACCGAGATACATTCTTTGAATGTATTCAAAGAAAAGTTGCTTGTGATTATTTTATTCTTGCTATCAACACAAAAATTTTCATTCAAAACTTACAATATTGAATTTAGTGTTTGATCCTGGATTTTTCTGACACTTTTGTGTGCAGAGAAGAGAAAATCATCTCCAAGGTATTTTCAAAACATAACTGGCAGCACCAAGTAATATTTGGTTACCTAGAGAAGTGATCCTAGATGCCAAGAAGAAAAATCTGGATTATTTTAAATGTGAAGATCTGCAATAGCCTAGAATGTGCCACTGAAAATAAACAGGTAGCTCAATCAATGGTGTCCAGGTTTCAGGTTAAAAATGGAGGAGTCAGCTGGGCATGGTGGCTCACGCCTGTAATCTCCGTGCTTTGGGAGGCCGAAGCAAGAAGATTGCTTGAGGCCTGGAGTTCAAGACCAACCTGGGCAACATGACGAGATCCCATCTCTACAAAAAAAAAATTTTTTTTTTAATTAGCTGGGCACAGTGGTGCACACCTGTAGTCCCAGCTACTTGGGAGCAGGAGGTGGAAGGATGGCTTGAGCCCAGGAGTTCCAGGTTGCAGTAAGTTATCATTGGGTCACTGCACTCCAGCCTGGGTGACAGAGCAAGACTCCGTCTCTAAAAGAAAAAAAAAAAATGAGGAGCTGTTATTGAGCAAATGGGCTCACTTCCCTGATGCAAACAGAAGCTAATACCATGTGGCACCAGCTTTTGAGAAAAGAAAGGCTTTATTCAACACTGGTCAGCAAGTAGACAGAAGCAAGCTCAAATCTGTGTCCCTGATTTGGGGTCTGGGGCAAATTTCAAAGTAATGGGCTTAGAGGGAAAAGGAAAGAATTTGGGAATGTTGGCTCGGCAGGGCCTAATTGGAAGACTTTAAATTCACCCGTTTACAGAAAGACATGTCGAGGTGGATTTTAGCCTTGGATCTTCCAGGCCAACAGACCCCTGGCATTCAAGCTGCAGTCACGTTCCAGTCCTCCTGCTTACAAGGGGGGGGGTTGTTAGTTCCGGGTGTCCATGCTGGGTCACATGACTTGCAGTTTTTGGCTCTGTTGTACCTACGAGGGAATGTGACATTTTGTTATCCACAGAGTAGACCCGGTTTGGCAGGTCCTGCACTTCCAGTGATTTGTCTTCTCTTTGAAACAAGCCAAACATTTTTTAAGAAATGAATTTAATAGATCTTTAATGAAGCTAGAACTATGTCATAATTTTGAGACGTATTTAAGGAAGAGGAACCGCAAAGGGCAGCAAAAATGAACTGTCAGGGCATGGGAGAGCGTGGGGATCATTAACACTGTGTGTTCGCCAGACTCCTTTCCTTGCCTGCTTTGCACAGACCCGACTGCTCCCCAGCCCCTCGCAGCTGGCTTCGGCTTGCTGCTGAGTTTTGACCCACAGAATGTGAAGGGGAAATGTGTTACTTCTGGACGAAGCGCTTTTTTTTAGAGGGTTCACCTTCCTCACATCCCTTTCCTCATAGCATGGGCTTGGGAAACAAAGGAGGGGGTACAAATGACCTCTTTCAATTTTCTACCAGATTTCCTAATTGGGGAAGTTGATTTTTTCACTCCAGTCTTGGGATCAAAAGGTTTGAAAGTGCTAATGTTCAAAGGAAAAAGTTCTACCAGGGAACACAGTTTGGGTTCTGTTAAATTAGAAGCTGAGACTATTCCTTGGCCATTCCAGTCTTTTCACAACTTTGACACAACAAGCAGAGGGAGGGTCTCCGTACTGACAAGGCAACGGGGAGTCGCCGCAAGGCAATAGACGTGAGCAGCACTAGGTCTGGAACCCAGGCTGCTGGCTGCGGTAACTCTGACACTTTCTGCTCTAGTATTTCCGGTCATCCTTAATCCAAAAGTGGGCATCCTTAATCCAAAAATCCAAAATTTTTGAACGCCAGCGTGATAACACAAGTGGAAAATTCCATGCCTGACCACAATCAAAACGCAGGCGTGTAACACAATTTATTTGGCATTGCCAGGGATCCTGGTGATGCTACGGTGCTGCTTAGTTACGCTGAGCACATTGTTTGTTCATGGTATGCATGGGATGGCCTACTTTTTACTCTTAAGTACTTATGTGCGAATGAGCGTAAGATAAAGATTGCTTATCAGTAGCATATAAATTCAGAGTCAGGATTGATGGGGATGTCAAACAACCACAGATTGTCCACACGGGTGGCTGAGACAGTGACACCTTTGCTTCCTGATGGTTCCATGTACACAAACTGTTTCCTGCACAAAATTATTAAGAATATTATATAAAATTACCTTCAGAGTATAAGGTGTATATGAAACGTAAATGAATTTCATGTTTAGACTTGGGTCTCACCCCCAAGATATTTCATTATGCATATGCAAATATTCCAAAATCTGAAAAAATGCAAAATTCAAAACACTCTGGTCTCAAGCATTTTGGATAAGGGATACTCAACCTATAATATAATAAAAATAAAAGCACCAAGGTGTGAGATCCCACACAGATGGAAGTTTGAATCATCCCACCAGGTCCTGGGTCCTATGCAGCTGAGATGCTGGCAGAAAATAAGGGGAACACGCACTGATGCTCTTCAATCCTTCCCCCTGTGCTCTGCTACCATTCTCTCCTCCTCTGGGAGAATTTTTAGCTTCCAAGGAACATTACCCAGAAAGTCTGCACATGCTGGCCCGTGGCAAATACTGTTAATGCTCAGTGAATACCTATGTGTGCTCTGCACAGAGTTACCAATAACCTACCCAATCTAACCTTATGATCATTTGATATAATTAAAGTGGGTAGCACTTGTTTCAAATTTTTCTTGTACTATTTTAAAAATGAGTTCAATTTATGGCATCAATTTAAATAAGAAAAACCACATCATCAACTCAATGGTTACTGAAAATGGGGCTTAAAGTACTTATGCCTTTTGATTCTATCTACTTCTGGGAATTTATGGAATCTATGGAAATCTATGGAATTTGTGGAAATCACAAATAGAGACAAAAAATGTACACACCAAGGTTGTCACTGCAGTATTATATGTAACAATCAAAACCGGAAACAACATAAGCACCAACTAATAGACTAATGGTGAAGGAAATCATGGAAATTTCATAACACAGAATATTATATACTCATTAAAAGTATACTTGCAAAGAAATATTAATAAAACGGGGGAAATGATTAAGCTAAAACAAATGAAAAAGCACTGTATACAGTACAGTCTATATTGGATAAAATTGTTTCTAAAATCTAACTCTATTTGTTTGTATTTTTTGTTTTCCATAAGCATGAGCCTGTGCTTTGATAACAAAGTAAAAAATCTTTTTTTTTTAAGAAAAAGGGTTATATTCATATATGTCTTTTATCTCAAAATTCCATCACTGCCACAGAGTCAGAGCATCACCAACTAAGAGGAGTGCCTTCTGAATTTGCAAAACTATGGTTCTTAGCTATCGATTTGCAAGTTTAGGCTTTCTAAAAATCTTGTAGAGAATGTGAAAAATGGATTTTTAAGAAGGCTAAGCCATCCAACCAAGATCTGGCAATAATATGATCATGATCTATGACTTAACAGGGAGCTACAGAGCTGAGGCCTGGATCTTTTCCACATATGGTGTTATATTTCCTCTGGTTTCCCTGACTTAAAACAAAAAACAGATCATGGGTATTCACCAACCAGTTCTTTTCTCTACATCCTGAAAAACACTAAAGAGACCGTTGGTAGCAAGAGTCTACAAAAGAAGCTAAAGGATTTGCAATCTGCTGTCTTCATATGTAATTCCAATCATTTTTGAAACCAGCAGCCAGAGGAATTACAGTGCTTCTGGAGAAGACAATGCAATATGGTAAGTGAAGCTCTCAAAACGAACTGTATTGCATTACTCTTAAAACTAACAAAATACCAGATTCTTTGCAGCAATAAGATGCTCTGTGGTTAAATCAGAAAGTCATCATCCTTTGGAATAATGAAAGCTGCCTGGGGATGCGGAGTAGGGATGCAGAGGCAGGCAGATAAAAAAGACTACTACGTTTCCGAACTCTCATCCAGTGATCAGACTGTGATTCCCGGATCATACAGCAAACACTCCTTAGAAGAATGCATTCACTTCCAGGGGTGCCCTTTTGGACACTTTCATGACCTTACTTTCCTTCTCTGCCCACAGAGTAAATCTGAGGTTGAGTCTTCCTGTGTTTCCAACGGGGAAGCCCAGTGAGTGCTGAGGCCCGCAAATTATTTACTCAAAATCAACCGAAACACTGGTGTCAGAGCCAGAGGTCAGCTAGAATCTCCTCTGAGTTCTTATTATCACTTGAATTCCAAATCTTTAGGTTTATTTCTCCCATTGTGAGGATTTTCTGTGTCAAACCACAGATTTACAGGTTTGTGGATCTCCGTATAGCAGAACTTGTCCCTTTCACTCAAAATACAACACAATGGATCCCTATCAAATTAGAACTGCAATGCGTTCTGATTCTCTATGAAAAAATTATTATGCTCATATATTTATCCTACAAAGTAAGGTTCAGTTTTGGTTTTTTAAGATGTATTAGAACCATGATTAAAGTGGCAATCAAAAGAAATATTAAATGAAGCAGATAACTTTAAAATTGCTTAATATCATGTTCATGTTGAACTCTAAGTATTTGCTGTCAACTAAAGATGAATTCATTAGTATTGTATTTTATGGAATATCAGCATGTTTCCTTGTTCTCTCTTTGCCTAGTCTTGCCTTATTCCAACCTATTATTCAAAATGAAACCAGAGCAGTCTTCTAAAAGCCACAAATCTGATCCCAATACTTCCCTTTTTTAACTTTTCAATGGTTCCATTGTCCTTTGTCCGTTTAGTGTAGCACAAATTCCCCAACACAGCTCCCAAGTTCCCAAACTGTCTGGCCTCCTGTCTTTCTGTTCAGTCATATCAGCTGCCCTGCAACCCCTCATATGCTATATCCTGCCTGGCAAGGGCTCTTAAAAAGACACCACTACCTCCTGTGGGCCACTTTTGCATGTGCCTTTCTGTTGTAGAAACTGTTAGTGCCCACCATGGACCCATGTCTCCCTCTTCGCTTCCCAGGCCGTATGGATCTAGCAAGACAGGTGATTAGTTTTTGCCAATGACATGTGATGAGTCGTCTCCAACCCAAGGAGGTAAGAGCAGGTGTGAGATTTCCATAATCTCAGTCTCTCTCCCTCCCATTTGTGCCCCCTGGAAGTAAAGGGCTGCAGAGTCACAGAATAGAAGCAGCCTAGGGCCCAGAATCACCAATTGGAAGAAAGCCATGCGAGAGAGAGCTGCCTCATCCACCTTTGACTTGATATGAGTGAAAAATAACCCTTTTTAATGTTCAATCACTGAGATTTGGAGGAGTTTGCTTACTGTAACAGCAAGCATTGATTTACTCAGTGACTTCTTAGCCTACAAAATACTATCCCCATTTTCCACCCTCATCTCTACCATCATCGATTTTCACCTGCTCTTCTTCTTTAAATTGTAGTATAAATCTCTCTTTCTCCAGGACTCCTTTCCTCTCACAACAGATCTCATACCTCTGTAATGAATTCACCTATTCTATTCTGTTATAATGACTTGATTAAAGTTCTTTATTCCTATAAGGACTGCAAGTTCCAAAAGGGCACGGACTAAGTTGACCTTGTTGTCAACTGTATGGCCAGTGCTGACACGGTATGTGACATAGACCAGGTGCTTAGCCAGTATTTGAGAGCAGATGAACAAACAGGGACTTGGCTTTCAGCTATTGTAAATGTCAGTATGATTTTGCTCACTGAGGCAGGAAACTTTTATTGGACGTCCGAGAGACTGAATATATGAATGGACAATGACCAAGCCGTATATAAAAATAGAACTCTGATCCACAATCCCAGCAGTTAGTCCAAGAAGCCAACCCATTATCTATAGTAACCAGCCTACAAAGCCAGCCAGTTGATAAATCTGTAAGTTGACTTGCAGGAAGTCAAACCTCTATCTCTAGCAACCAGCCCAGGAAGCCAAACAATAATCTCTGTAACAACTGGCCCTAAGTGCTCAGCACTTATTTAATAATTGATGGCTTCTCTGATTTTTGTCCCTGCCTCCAACTTGGGATCAGAAAGAGAAAATCAAATATGTACCCAGAACAAATTCCGGAGAATGTCCCACTTCTAGTTAGCCTTCCTCCAGCTTCCCGTGCCAACAGCCTCCAATCAGGGCATATCTGAAGTCTTCTCTTGTTTTCACTCCAGTGCTTTCCCACTTCTCTGTTTGTCTTTGAGTCTTGGCTAAAATGCAAGTGATGGTGGCTGACTCCCTTGTTACAGCAAGATCTGGTCAAAGAAGAAGAGCAGGGCATATCAGATTCAACCTCTTGTGGCTCACATGGAACTTGAACAACAGCATCAGCACCACCTGGAAACTTGTTAGAGATGCAAATTCCCAGACCTTACTCCAGACCTACTGAGTCAGAAACTAAGGGTGGGACCCAGAAATCTGTTTCAAGAAGCTCTGCATATGATGCTGGTGCTAAAGTTTGGGAACCACAACAATATAATCAAATGTGAGTTACCTTATGTTCCAAAGGCATTTATCCTTTGGGGTGTATTCACAAGAAGCATCAGAAGGTATCTTCCCCACGTAAAGGGGGGAAAGTCTGCTATTCCCCCAGTTAATGCTACTGAGTGTCAGACAATTGCCATCTGAACAGTAGGGAAGGCACATGCCTTCCTCTGGGATCTGTGCCTTTTGCATAACACAGCAATTCCCTTTGAAACATGCTGCATGCATTTCCTTTCCTTCTTTTCTGTGCCACCTGGTATTATGATCTGTTAGAAGACAAACACACTGATTTTGGCTGTGCCTAGTTACTAACTGTTCCTAAGAACCAGCCAAATTATTCTTCTGACATGGCTTCCTTCCTACTGAATGTTGCTTTATATTTTTAGAAATTTCTGAGTATTCATTTAACATGTAGATATGGATGTCCTCTAAGCTGAAATCTTATTTTAAAGAAACCAGGAAAACCTGATTGTAAATTCATAATAGCGGTTTCCAATATTTATAGACTTTTCTCCAGGCTCAAATATATTAGTTACCAGTACTTGGGTTGAGATTTATGGTCTAAAAGTCTTTGCCCTGTGACATAGTAGGGTCAAAAGATGAAAAGGGTGATTTTCACCTTCAAGGTTTAAACTTCTGAGTCCTGATTTAGAAGCTTTACTAAACAATTTTTTTTTCAGAAGCATCATAGTGGTTTCAAGGTCTTGGGACCAGGGACAGATCTGGCTATGGGGGAATCTGAAGCTGAGACAATCTTGGGATTCCACTTTGTAAAAAAGAATACAAAATTGGACACAGATGTGACGGAAATCGGAATCACAGAAGACAAATTTTTAAACCCTGACAAGTATCATGAGCATCATAAAATCTAGGTGGAAATCATGTAAAACTAAATAAAATACAAAAATAAATAAGAATTCATTAAAGTCTTGACACATCTCAATAAGACTTTCCTTCCAACAGTTTTAGCTGCATATTCTTTGATCTCCTCTTCATATGACAAAGATTTTGGGACATCATATACAAGATCAAAGATCTTTTCTCAAACCTGGTTGACCAAACTTTTTAACTGGCACTGTAGCAGATTCTGTCAGCACAATTGCTGTTGATGATATCATCTAAGTTTTTGTGGATCGTGGTCAGATTTGGGAAGATTTCTATCCAGTTTCCTTCACAAGAGTTTTATCATCCAAAAGAGTTTCCCACAGACTGGCTTCAGGGCCCACAGCTTTTAGATGGTGCCTCTCCCCCACTTGTCCCATAGTCAGGGTGCCAGCTACCGTACCATTCCACAGTGACATCCCTGGGTCTGCCCCTTCCGTCTCTGCACCGGAAGAGTAGCAGCGTACGTGGGGGTCAGTTTCTAGAAGCCTTTTCTCCATGAGGACAGCCAGCCATAACTGAAGAGTGCACAGTCTTCCAGAGCCCAAACCAAGTAAGTATATTCTGCTAAATCCAAAGGGGATACATCCCCGACTCGACTTTCCTTTAGACTATTCCCCCAAAATGTCCACAGCTGCTTGAAGTCCTGCCATATGAGGAAAGGTGCAAAGGAGCAGAATTCAGAGTACAGAGAGGCTGAAATATCCGACATTTTCCCCGCAGAGACACACGCCTATAGTCCAGCTACTCAGGAAGTGGAGGCGGGAGGATCACTTGACCCCAGGAGTTCGAAGCTAGCCTGGACAATATAACAAGACCTCGTCTCAAAAAGAAATAAAAATAAATAAAACAAAATATCTGGCATTTGTAAATTTTACAGCATCTGACCTCGCAACGGGCCCTGAAGCTAAGCTCCCTGAGAACATCCACCTCTGATCCGCCCTGAGAACCGCATTTGAGTCCCGATGCGACAGGCAGGTGACGGTGGGGTCTGTGCCTTTAACTGACAAGGGATGGACAGGGGAGAGCAGAAGTGAGGAAGGAGATGATGTAGAGAAGGTAATGGGAAAATACTCGTGGCCTGAGGCTGGCGTATGAAATAGGAGAAGAAGCGCACTGATGAATATGAGCATGTTAAAAAGGCAAATGCGCTCTCCCGCGCCAGGCCGCAGCGCAGAGCGCGTGCATCAGCCAAGCAAATTTGTCATAAATGATTAACTTCTGGAAGAACAAATCGTTTGACCTCTCCAGCTGAACAAACACGGAGCTGCAGTGACGAAAAGAGCCGAAGGCAATGCTTCAGCAAGGCTGAACACGTTTTTATGGAAGTCCTGCCATTTTGTGTCACAGAGCCTTAGGGAAGCTTAGGTAATGGTGCCCCTTCAGCTAGAGGAAGAGAATTCCCGCACCTGGGTTGTAGCGGCCACCCATGAATGACACAGAGAGTAGCTTCAGATCACAAAGTCTGATTTTGCTGCAGCTTTGAAAACGTGCCCTAAGGCTTCTGAAAAGGAGAGTTTGATTTATGAAAAATATTTCAATTTCTGGGATGTCGACAAAGAAACCGAATGAAGGTAGCAAGATGGTGCAAGGAGCCCTCCGGTCATGTGCAAGTTTAAAAATGACTCTGTGCATCTATCCTGAGTCCTCAGCCTCAAAAATTATTCAAAATAGCTTTTAGCTAGAGGAGTTCATTGAGATACAGAATGCAAATTGTGCAGCCACATTAATTCCCAGTTTCCTTGTTCCAGGCAGCTTTCTACCAAAAGTAGATTTTTAAATAAGGACTAAATATCCCTGCCCCCGGGGAATTCTTGTTTCATTGAGGTACAGCTTAGCAATGACTTCAACAAATGAAATGCAAGTGAGAATGGAGAAAATTAATTAGAAACAAAGATCAGAATTTCTTCTCATTAACTCCTTAAAAGCCACTATCCCCTCAAAAGAAACTAAAACTAAAATGCAATTCCCTGCTCGTTTTCTTTGCCATGACCTTGCTAAACTAAAAGTAATGATCTTGTTAGTCCAGAGACCATGTCTTAAGGGGCATTTCCCCCCTATAAAGTAGAAGGTTAGAATTCTGTTCTGAAGCCTGTATCCAAATTGTGGTTATTATAAAACCAAAGTGTTCTCCCTTTAGGCTTTCAGAAACAAGCACGTACTGAACAACGAGCCCCGACGGTACCCCCATATTATGCTGAAATAAAAAAAAAATACCTATACATTAAAAAAATAAATAAATAAATAAAACCCCATCCCCCCCCCAAAAAAAGAAGCATCAAATACATCGTGATTCTTATAATATGTAAAAGAATTATTCCAGCTTTACTTTAAATTATACCCATATGGATACACACTCAGGGTCACCTACAGAAGCTTCGATTTTAAAGTCCCTGTTTTATCCTAAGTTTGAAAATGTTCAAAAACAAAGAAATAACTTATGAATAATCATTTTAAAACAAAATACATTCGTGTTTATAATATCCCCACATTGTATTATTTATATGCAGTGCAATCTTTAAAAAAAAAATCTTTTTAAAGTTTAAAAGTGTGTTCATCACAGAATACTTGGAAAAGAAAGAAAAACAAAACAAAAATAAAATGACCAATATATTTACCAGCCAGATTCAACTACTTCTTCCAGTATTTTTGCTGATCATGGTTTTTACATAGAAATGTAAACATATGGAGTATTCAAAATTTTATATGCTGAATCAGTCTTTTCCTATTATAAAAATAATACCTGCTTATTGAGAATTGTTTGAATGGTATAGAAAATTATATATCCAAGGTGTTACCATCCAGAAATAACTTTTAACCAAGTTGGTATAATTCTTTACAATATTTTTTCTTTATTTTTAACCTGAACAAGTAAACATGTTTTCTTTCTTGTTTAAAAGATTTTTTAACAGGGAAGTATAAGAAATATCCTCCCCATTCAGTGTCTGCCACGCCTGCTTCATCTTTGTGAACATTTATGTTCATTCTAATTTTTTTTACTATAAACAACAATGCAATGAACATCTTTGTACATATGTTTGTGTACATATGCAAGTATTCCTGTAGACAAACTCCAACATGTAGAATTCCTAGATCAAAGGAATTTAATTGTGATAATTTACCCTTCAAAAGACTTGCAATTCACATTCTGATCAATAGTGTGAAAACTTGCTCCTCTATACCCTTGCTGACAAATTAGAAACTATAATTATAGTTTTTACTCCCCTAATTACTAAAAATATTAATCATTTTAGCATTTGTTTATTGGCCATTTGTATCCATTCATAAATTTCTTACTCGTATCTATTCATTTGTTTGTATTTTCTTATTGTTTTTTAGGAGCTCTTTATATTTTCTGGATGTTAATAATTTTCTCCTCATCTACCAACTGCCTTTTAACTTTTTATTGTGTCATTTGTCATTAAAACATTTTTTAAATTTTCTATACAGTAAAATCTATAAATCTTTTCCTTTGGGGCTTCTGAGTTTTATATCTTACTTCAGTTTTTCCCGTACCCCAGTTTGTTTTAAAACAAATGGAAGTATTGTCTGCTCCTACCTTCATGGTTCTGCTCTTGTGTCTTAGCTCTGTATTTCTGTTTCTAATATGAGATAAGAACCTAATTTTATCTTTTTCCAAATAGCTTAGTGTCCCCACATTTTTTTTTTTTAGACGAAGTTTCACTATGCTGCTCAAGCTAATCTCAAACTCCTGGCCTCAAGCAATCCTCCCTCCTGAGCCTCCCAAAGTGCTGGGATTATAGGCATGAGCCACTGAGCCTGGCCATTTTTAATCAAATTGTTTAATTTGTGCTCTAACAGTGTACTTTGAATTACTTCAGCTTTATAGCATATTTTGTTGAGGGGGCTTCCTTCATCCCTTGTGGTTCTTTTGTTGTTCCAGCATTCGTGACTATTTCGTGTCTTCTCTTTCAGAGGAAATTTGTAATTATTAATATTTTCCCCATACGCTCTCTTGAGATTTGGTTGGGAATGTCCTGAATTTACAGGTTAATTTGACAGATAGTGAAATCCTCACAATACTGGGCCTTCCCATTAAGAGCATGCGGTATTTCTCCAATATTTCTCTATTGTTTTGTGTCTTTCAGAAAAGATTTTTTTCATATGGACCTTACACATTTTGGGAGGTTATTTCTGGATTTTTAACTGGAAATAGGTTTGGATTATCATAGTTTTCATTTTCTCAGAAAGTCATTCTTTCAAATATGTTATCTTGACTTTATAAACTATTTTCTTACAGTTTTTTCCTTTCCTACTTTTCTGCAGTGATGTCAGTTTCTCATTTCTAATTATCCTTTTTTTCTGTAACTGGGTTTGCTATAATGTTATCTCTTTCATTTGTTTTTTTTTAAAATATCAAGTTTGGTTTTTTACTATTCCATTAATTCTACTTATCTTTTTTGTTTTTTTCCTTCTTTGGATTTATTTCGTTGTTGTTTACCTTTTAGATTCTTTCTTATTTTGTAATATATCCATTTTCCTTGAGAACTCCCCTGGCCACCTCCCCCGTGGTTTATACTCTAGAGATTCCAGTGCTGGGTGGCCTCTGTCTCTCGAATCTCCTTCCCCAGGCCCCGCCCCACCCGACTCCCACTCTCCCCCAAGGTGTTCCCTCCCTCTACCCCTCTCTTGGGCACCATCACGTCAAGTCCTGCCACATCTGGGATTGTGCGGTTGCAGCTCACCACCAAGAAAACCCTGACGTACTGAAGACTGATCACGCTGGGTTGTCCCGCGTGCCTAGGGGTCGTTTTCCTCAGGCACAAGGAAGGACCCTGCTAACTGTGCTTCCTGCAGGGGTGCCTCCCTGCTGTCACTGTCCCTTGTTAGGAGTCACTGAGACTCTTTCTGACTCCCTCCTGAGAAAAACTGGATCCTCGTATTTTTTTTTTAAATGGGTCACCCGTAAGAAACAAACCGCTCTCTTGCCAACGTTGACCATCTCTTCTACACATCACGCTGCAGCATTACGCCATGAGGAGACACACAACCAGTGCTTTTCAGGCAGTCAAAAATCAGATGAATTTCCTGATGTCCTTTGGAGAGAACTTTTCTGAGTTCTGGTTCAGATTTCCCACTCCTTAAAAGTATTCATTTACCCCTTCCTCCTCAGCATAGTGAAACACAGCTCCATGCTGGACTGAAGTCTAAAGGTCCATAATAAGGTCGGAAATCTGATGACCTGCACATATTAAGGTCTGCATGAGGAGCCCTCCCTGCCTTGGGGAAGTAGAAGCTGCACCTCCAATGCACCCCAGATTGGAATCTTATCAGCCTCTCTCTCCTCTGGATCCCTATTTCTCCTCCACCAGCATCTTGGTGATGCCTGAGGCTGGATGGATTCTTTCCTTTACTTTAGTTTTTATTGTGTGTAAAATGTAACTGTGATGCTCATCAATCGATAATTCTTTTCAAAGAGTAAAATCATGATTCTTAAATAAAATGAACATGTGTCAAAGATTTTATTCAATTCATTAATTAATGAGGAAATCAGTAAGACATTACAAACAGTCCAAAGCAGAAACCAAAGAGCAGACACAAATATAAGTCCTGAGAAATGATAAAATGAATTTGCTTAATAGATACAAAATTTGCTTCTTCCACGAGGATGCGAGGGGATCAATTGCCCTCCAAAGAGAAAATTTATTTGCATGCCTATGGATAAGAATCGTTTGCATTGCTATCAGTTGCCTGTGATTACAGAGTTGTGAAATAGCTCAAAGACAATGAAGCTGTAGAGATAAGTATGATATCTGGGAAACTATGCTGGACAAGACAGCTGGCATTTTGCTTTGCCCGTTTCAAAGGCATTCACCATTTTCCCGTACACTTACTTTGGCAGCTGCAGTTTCAGTTTTACTTTGAAACTAGCAAGGGTCCCCTTCCCATGTTCTGATAGTTGTGACTACTTGGAACAGGGCCTTCTGTTGTATCGAGAGTCCATGGATGCTGAGGGACGAGCCACGGGAGCTCTCCCTCTAATTAGATATGTACTGCATCGATCTTTCTTCTGCTAACATTTAACCACAAACAAAAGTCACTAAGTATCCAGGAATCCTTCACATATCAAGAAATAGGGACTGACTAATTATTCGTAATGGCTGTATATGGATCAGGGAGTACATGTCTACTTCTACTGCCTTTTTTATTCCAATTTATCTAATAAATATATTGCATTCCCCTTTGGGAACACAAAGAATGGTTGCAGGCTTTTAAATCCCTCCAACTGAAATAATTCCAGCACTAACTAACTCTCAGAATCCTTTTTGTGGCACATAAATTCAAGCTAAAACGAGAGAGATTAAGAAACGTGCTAGAAGTCCCGTAGCTGGAAGAAACCATGCTCTAGTGCAAGCAAAGCCCATTTGACTCCTCATTCTGAGCGCCTTCTGACACTCAGTGCTGCCCTCTCTGTTCCAGATCTTTGCTCACCTTCTGCAAATATTCAGTCAGCGCCTGCATTGCCTGGACATCATGTTCCCCTGCACACACCAGACAGGAATTGTCGTTTTAGCCTGACTGCACTGTGGGCTCCACCCTGCACATCCAGTTGAGTGCTCAGTTCTGTAAATTTTATCTTGATATGTTTCTCCACTTCATCCCCTTCACTCTGTACGCCATATCATTGCTTTATTCTTCTTTTACCTGGGCTAACACAATATTGTTTTCTGGCCCCCTCAATTCTGGTTTCTTCCCTCCGCTCCTTCCTACGCATGTATCCTTCTCATTATCAGAGCAATACTGCTGATCTACGCACGTCTCTCCCTTGCTTAACAAACCTCAATGGCTCCTGATTTCCTGTACCATAATGTACCAACTCCTTAGCATGGGTCATAAAGACTTTAAAAGCTTAGCAGCTCATCTTCCTGCTCACTCTTCATCTCAGCCGCTGACGGACCTGCGAGCTAGCCACAGCTGATGACTGCCTGTTTCCTTACGACCCATCACTCTTGTGCCTCTGTGCCTTTGCATATGCTGTTCTTTTGAATTGCAGTGCCCTCTCGTGCTCCCAGGTTAGATAGCTCCTGTCTGACACAGTCACTGATACTGCCACCATCATTCTCCCTCCAGCAGGGAAAATAATTCTCTCAACTGGAGTACATGTATTTCTATTATAGCATATGCACACGCACATTCTACAGTAGTGCTTGCATATTTCCGCCCTGGCTGGACTGTGGTCTCTTCATGGACAGGGGTCATTCCAGGCGCCTTAGGATTCGCAGCACATACCCGGCACAGAGACCAGCAGCAGGAGGTGCTAAACGTCTGGCCGAATACCTGAATTAGTAAAAGAACAAATGTTGAACTCTTGTATTCCACTCAGAACTCTTGCACTACATCTTGATCACTTCAAGACAGAAAAGCAACAAAAACAAACAAGCAAGAAAGAATACTCCCAAAGCTAGTATGCAGGGAATACTGTGTACCCCTCAACTTTTCTCTAAACCCTGATGGTTAGGAAACAATTGCCACCCTGGGAACCAGTGACGTTGAAAATCAGGCATAGTGGGAGAATGTACATAATGGAAATTGGAAAATCGTGCAAATAATGTTTTGGAGGAGGGGAATTTTGTCGTCGTTCTTATTTTCGATTATACAATTCAGTGGTTTTTAACGTATTCATTATGTTATGCAACTACCACCATTACATTTCGGAACATTTTCATCATCCCCCAAAGAAACCCATAGTCATTAGCAGTCATTCTCCATTCCCCCCCAACCCACGGCCCCGGCAATGTTTATTGCTTTTTGAGAACTGGTTGTTAAACATTTACAGCACACCACTGCTGGGGACGTTTCTATAATAACAATTACTTGTCCCTTCTCTTCACTTCATGTCTAGATTCTTCAAGGACCTCGAGTCCTCTTAAACCCCAAAGGTTTATAACACAAAGATTTATATGTCTTTAAAAAGAAGTTATTTCAGTTCTCACTTAATTTAATTTATCCGCCACAGAATGAGATGAAAAATAGTCATGCATAGAGAAGATCAGAAACTAATAAATCTTTTAAAAGGCCAGCTCACTTTCTGCTGGATTAGTATGTGGGATTTACTTTTACATGAGACAATGGGCTCTTGTCTATTTTTAG
This sequence comes from Avahi laniger, assembly GCA_963575035.1. Lineage (NCBI taxonomy): Eukaryota > Metazoa > Chordata > Mammalia > Primates > Indriidae > Avahi > Avahi laniger. The sequence continues at coordinate 59,272 of CAUYSK010011302.1, read as the reverse complement.
ATTAGATAATGCATTTCCTAGGACCCACAGGAGGCCTTGGCTTCTCTTATTACTGAGCACACATGCAGAGACCAGAGGTTTTGTGAAAGGGAAAAAGAAAAAAAGCAAAGGAAAAGGATTGGTGGTTTGTTCTTTTGATCACTAATGCAACCCCATCAGGAAAGATGAAATACAATGCCCAAGAATTTCCTAAAAGAAGTTCACCAGAAATGCACAAAAATACACTTGTATCAAAAGATGTATACACATCCCCACATCCCTGTGAGTGCACTAGACTATGAGATCATTTGTTAATCTCCTAATGACCCATAACCCCAGAACAGTCCCCCAGATGTGGGCTCCCAGACACCAGATGCGTATTACTCATCTAATTAATGCTTGCTGATTGAACTTGTTTCTAAATCTTTCATATTTACAAGCAGGAAATGTTGGGCTGTCCTCCATGGCAGGGACTCTATGTCTCGTTACTCAAAGTGCAGTCCCTGGACCAGCAGAATCAACATTACCTGAGAGCTTGTCAGAAATGCAGAGCCTCAGGCCCTACCCAGGCCCATAGAATTCAATGTGTATTTTATCAGCATCTCTAGTTGGTTCACTTGTGCATTAATGCTTGGGAAGCACTGGACTAAAACCACTGGAGGACCGTTTAATTGGCTGCTGTTTCTGGAGTTTGTATGGAAAAGGAATTCACTGAGACTTACTGGGAGTTCATCCAAATGATCCCCAACCAGAGTTTGGATGTCTTGGGAATGCCCATCTCATGTCAACCAATTGTGGAGATAAAACAAGAGGCTAATTCTCTACCCAGGTTGGAACCCTACTGACTATAGAAAAGCCAATGGCCCATCTTCACAGATCATGGAAAGTTTCACTTCAAGTAATGTTTTCCTTCTATAAAAGTAATGCATGCTCATTACAAGAAATCTGGAGAACTATGGAGAAGAAAATTAAAATCACCTGAATTTCCACCTTGAGTGTTAAAAACTTAATATTCTGGTACATTTTTTTAATATACATGCAAGTGTTGCATGCTCTGTTTCCAGTGGTATTCTTTATGTAAGGTAATTGGGAACATAAAGTAAACAGTTTGTATCCTGATTTTTTTCATGTATTATTTTCATGCCCCTAAAGATTCTTCAAGAATATGATTTTAATGACCTTATATTCTTATGTGACTAAATGATATTTTATTTAAATATTCTCATATTCTTGAATATTTTTAGATTTTGTTAACCCTTCTGAAAACATTGTGACTAACATCCTTGTGTATAAATCTTTTTCTGACTTTCTTTCAGATTATTTCTTCTGTACAGATTTTCAGGAGTATACTTGCGAGAGCCTAGCCAGGTGGTGCGTGCCTGTAGTCCCAGCTACTCGGGAGGCTGAAGTGGGAGGATCCCTGAGTCCAGGACTTCAAGACCAGTCTGAGCACCTGAGCAACATAGTGAGATCCCATCTCTTTAAAAAAAAACACACTTGCGGTATGAACTTTACAGGTTGTTGATACAAAATGCCACGTGGCTTTCCAGAGAGTCTGTACTAACAGGCTGGGGGGGGGGGCACGCCCTCAGCAGCCTCCCCCGGCTTTTTCAGCTGCCTCAGTTTCTTATCTTGGGTGAAAATCACCATTTTGTTGTTTCAATTTGCATTTCTTTGATAACCAGTATGATTGAAGACTTTTCCGTTTGCTTATTGACTTTTTTTATTATCTAGGGAATGCTGTATGCTTGTCCCCGTCTGTTTTATTGTTGGGGTGCTACTGCTATCAGAGATGCTCATATATTCCCATGAATAACTCTTTATCTTAGCATTTGCCCTATCTGCTCAATTGCCATTAGCCATTTCATTGTTTTTAAAGTCTGATACATTTTTATATTTTTGAATTGAATATAGTCAAAATCATGACTTGTGAGTTCTTCCATAGCGTTCATGCTGAGAAGGATCCTTCGCCTTAAGGAGGGTATAATTGATTGATCTCTACATTTTTTCAAAACAAGGCAAAATAGCAATGCTGATAGTGACCCTCCTGATCTCATTCCTGATTAAGCATGACGTTGGCTTTTACATGTATCATGTCCTTATAATCTCTTTCTTCTCGATTTTTGACTTCTGTGGCATTTCCTTTTTCTTAAGCTTAAACTAGTTTTTAATTAATAATTAATTGACTGTGATTTTCCTTAATCATGTATTATTTTCTAAAACATACTAAGAAGTCTGTTTGACAACTGACCCATCTCACTGAGCTGTCAATTCTTGCTCCGGTATCGCATGATTTTAATTATCGTAACCTTAACACTCCTGGCTAACTCAGTTGTTAGAAACGAGGTGGCCTTTTATTATTTTGTTTTCCAACTGTGGCCCCTTATGGAATAAATCAACTTTCCAGCCCAAGAGCTGACAAGTAGGCCCACACTTTCAGCAAAGAAGCAGTGGTGTTTTGTTATTTTAATGCAGAGCCGTAGATATAAAAGAGGCAGCTTCCTCAAACCACTCCACAAAGTGCCCTGATAGCTTTACCTCTCCAAAAAAGAAACCGGAATGTGCATAACTTTTTGGTGTTAAATCTGAAGTTTCATTATATTTTGCCATGCAAAACAATATTGACCCTCTCAGTGTTTCTTGACATATCTGGCCATTTGGGAATATTAAAAAGCAAATTTAAACAGCGAGGAAAAAGTCTGTTTATTTTTGTGGTTGTTTTTACGGTTGAAATTATGAAGGTCAAGTGTCCTGTATTTTCAGGAAGGAAATCTTTTCCTTTTCTTTTTGCCTCATCTCTTGTTGACTCACTTTTTAAATTTCTCACAACTGCTATTCTTAAGTAAAGTACTCAAAGGGTGTAGACAGTGAAAAGAACTTGCCCTCTGGCTTCTGACCGAACTGGTTCACCTCCTTGGTTCCTTAACTCCCATTAGTATCAGCTTCTTCAACATAAAATTAAGGAAAATAATAACATTTGTCTCAAGGAGTTGGTGGAATTGCTAAAGGGAATTATGCACAGAAGGACCTTAGCACAATGCCTGGCACAAAGTAAACACTAAATAAATGTAAGCCAGGCATGGTGGGGTATGCCTGAGTCATGTCAGCTACTTGGGAGGCTGAAGCTGGAGGAGTTTGGGGCTTTGGTGTGCTGTGATTGTGCCTGTGAGTAGCCATCGCATGCCAGCCTGGACAGCATAGTGAGATCCTGTATCTAAAAAAATTTTTTTTAATTAAAAAAATAATAAGAAATGTAAGCCTGCAAAATAGACCTCAAAGCCACCTCAGTCTTTGCAGATGATCTTGCTTAACTCCTACTTAGTTTAGAAGGTGAAGATCTTAATCTACCCTATCCTCTATACTCATCCTTAGCCCTAGCTACCTTCTTCCCTCCTTCTTCCTATCTCCAGAAAAAAAGGTCCTCCTCCCTGCCAAGGCTACCCCTACAAGTTTGATTCCCTTCCTTCCTTCCCCCCTTCCTTCCTTCTCCCTCTTTCCTTCCTTCCTTCCTTCTTTGAACCTTGCTCAGTTCTCTTTTCTCTTAGATACGCAGTTCTCTGCATATACTCTGCCCACTTCTCCTTATAAACAGATTCAGTTCTCCCCTGCCCTAAAGAAACAGCTCATCTTTAAACATTATATTTTAGTTATCTATTGCCACATAGTAAATTATTTTGAAACTTAATGGCTTAAAACAACTGCAAGGATTTCTTATCTTTCATGATGTCTAAGAGTCAGGCATTCAGTAGCAGCTTGGTTGGGCAATTCTGGCCCAGGGTCTCTCGTAAGGTTGCAGCCAGGGCCCCTGGAACTGCAGTGTCTAAAGGCTTGATGGGAACAGAAGATCCACTTTTGAGGTGGCTCGCTCAGATGGCTGGCAAATTCATGCTGACAAGCAGACTCCGCTCTGTGTAGGCACCGTCACAGTGCCGCCTGAGTGCTCTCACAACACGGTGGGTAGCATTCCCCCAGAACGAGTGATCTAAGAAACCAATGCAGAAGCTACCATTCCTGTGTGAACTAGCTTTAGAAGTCACGCACCGTTATTTCCTCAGTTGGAAATATTTCTACTGGTCACACACAACAGCCCTGACCACACATGGATGGAGACAACAGAAGCACATGAACATGAAAAGGCAGTGACCGTTGTGAGTCATCTTAGAGCTGGCCGCCACCGTCTACTAGCTCCCTCTCATTTTTATGTGCTTCTGGAAAGGTTGTCCGCCACGGCCCCAGTTTCTCACCCTCTGTTCCCTCAGGCAGAGCTCCTATTTGCAAGTAATCAAAGTCGACTCCAAGTATTCCAAGGAGAAATTTATGAAAAAGATGTTGGGAAGGCTGGAAAACCAGGGTTGCTGAAGTTGAGTTTCCAAGAACAATGCCCAAAACCAGGCCCCAGGACTGGCCTGAATAGACAGTTCCCATTGCTGTGGCTGCCGTTACCACTGCACACCAGTACTGCCACGCCCAACAAAGACACCCTTAGTTTAATTTTTTTGTTTTTTGAGTCAGGATCACAACCTCACAACCACTGCTCCTCAAAAAGCCAAAACTTCTGCTTACACCCACGCAATAAAGATACAGTTGATCCTTGAACAACACGGATTCAATCAAACTGCATAGGTCTACTTATACATGAATTTTTTTTCAATAAAAGTGGCACCGAGTGTGCTTTCCTCTCCTGTCTCCCCTTCCACCTCGCCCACTCTTCCCCCTCTGCCCCCTGAGATAGCAAAAACAACTCCTCCTCTTTCTCCTCCTCCTCCTCCTCAGCCTCCTCAATGTGAAGACGACAAGGAAGAACACCTTTATGATGATCCACTTTATTAATTACTTAACTATTTATTTTTAGAGATGGGGTCTCACTATGTTGCCCAGGCTACAGTGCGGTGGCTATTCATAAGTGCAATCATAATGCACTACAGCCTTGAACTCCTGGGCTCAAGTGACCCTCTGACCTCAACCTCCCGTGTATCTGGGACTACAGGCACACACCACTACACCTTGCGTCACGCTCACTTAATGAATTGTAAATACATTTTCTCTTTCTTATGATTTTCTTGACATTTTCTTTTCTCTAGCTTCCTTTATTGTAAGAATATTATATATAATACATACAACATATAATGTATATGTTAATTGACTTTATGTTATCAGTAAGGCTTCCAGTCAACAGTAGGATATATTACTAGTTAAGTTTTGGGGGAGTCAAAAGTTATATCTGGGGAAATAGGGGAGAGGAGATTTAAAAAAAAGAAGGGAAAATTAAGGAGAGGGGATTTTTTTAAAAAGTTATATATATCCAATAAGCTTATTTAGTAAAATTTTTTTTAAAAAAAGAAAAAGAACGAGAAAAAGTTACCTGCCGATTTTCAACTGCAGGTGAGGTCGGTGCCCCGACCCCTGCGTGTTCGAGGGTCATACAGGATTCCACAGGAAGATCCCTTCCCCGAGCTGTTCATTTCCGAGCAGGCGCTGATATGGGTCTCATGGATGGTGCGCGTACCACACTCCTGCATGCCAGCTGCCAGAGAGGCTCAGAGTTTCAACTTACTGAGTTCTGTTTAGGTGAGATAAGATGAAAAGGCTGGAAATATCCCGAACATAATAAGGGTTTTCAAAAAATGTAGGCCCCCAAAAAGAACGACAATTGGTCCACAACCGTCCACTCACTCCCTTCTCAGTCCTTGTCATTTGGCCTTTGTCTTGTCCTTCCACAAAAGCTGTTCCTCAGTGGTCCCCATGAGGTTACATGGGCCCCGCCACCCTTGGGTCATTCCTGCACCTCTCTGGGGAAATGAAAGCAGCCCTCGGCCAGCTTCTTAGGTCAGGTTCCCCGAAAGTGAACCCTGGGAGAAGAATTCATGTCTTTGATTTTTAAAGGAAGTTTCTGCAGAGGAGCCAGGGTATGGAGTGAGGAGAACAGAACAGGAAGAGGAAGAAAGCACGCAAGGGCAGGGTGCGATTTCAGGCCGAGTCCGAGGGAGAACGTTCGGCGGAATCCACCAGGGAACCCAGAGAGTAAATTAGGCTTCAGAGTTGTCCTGGCCTCAGGCCAGAGAGCTTTCACGATGTACGTGGGAGGGGCAGAGGGGACGTGAACTGTGAGGAGCTGCCAGCACTGCCATCCTGCAGGTAAGGTGGCCCAGGAGCCTGAGGGCAGCCCTCTGAACAAGAGAACCAAGCTGGACCACTGTTGATAAAAGCAGGCAGGTGCCTCCAGGAGGAGGTGTGCAGATGTGATAAAGGGGACCTGAGAGTTTCTGGGCAGGAGACAAACAATGCCCAGTAGAGCCAGGGACTCAGTGTGCAGCTTCGGAGCCACCTGTGCACGGGTACTGCTCCAATCCAGGTCTATGTCCTTGCCAACAAAACCTTGTCCTTAACCAGCCACCATGAAGCCAACTTTTCACTAATCCCCTGAATCCACCCCTACCTTCATTTGAACTTACTGTTAGCTTCCCTCGAACACGCCCCAACCTGTCTTTCTTTCATACCACCCCTTTTCTGATGCCAGGAATGGCCTCTCTTACGTTCCTCTGCTGTGCAGCTCGCTGAGGTCCAGCTCAGAGATGCCTGCATCACAGAGGCTCCCCTGGCCCCCCAGCGTGCAAGCCTAGCTCTCCTCCGAACTAGGACAACACTCTATTCTTCCCTCTCTTAGGAGTCACAGCACATACTGTATGTGTTTACGTTCAGGCCTTATCTTTTCCTTATAAATTTACATTCCTTAAGGCAAAAACTGTTTCTTACAAAAGCATATTTGCTGCATGGCACCCTGTTGATAATATTCATTTACATGTGTTTGTTGAAAAAAACGAATGAATCCTTCTTTTGAGCTCATGAAACATCCAGAATATTGCAGTTTACTTTTAAAATAAAACATTCCCTAAAGCAGAATCAATATATACATTTTAAAAGAAACCACCAATTGTATTACCTTCAATATGTTCTTCTGTCAAAAACAGAGGAATAACATAATATTCTTTTATGACATTACTCCTGATCTAAAAAATCAGCACTGAAATAAAAGGTTTTGTTTTGGGTCCCCAAACAAAAACTTTCTGGAAAATTTCCCTGACCATTTTAGACAATTCTCAGTCAAGTGAGCTTATCCCCAGTTCCTCCAAAGGCAGGAAGTTATGCGTGATTAGCTGTTGGGAACCAGGTGCCCTCTGTATCCTCTTCTGCTTGCAACCCCTCGGTGGTTTCCCACTGTTCTCAGAACTCAGGCCAGGATTCACAAGGCCCCCAAGGCCGTGCCCTGCCTGCCTCCCTCAGCCCCTGTCCCCACACTTCCCCCTTGCTCACAAGGCGCTTTCTGCAGCATCTGTTCTCTGCTGCTTTACATTCCACGCTCTTTCCTGCTTTAGAGCTGCTGTCCCGGCTCTTCCCTCTGCTAATGCCTCTCTCCAGGCTGTGGCCTGGCTGGTTGGTCCCTCTTCATCCTTCAGGTCTTAGCATCCTACCCCGAGTGGCCCCTCGCACCCCTTCCCCAGGTGGTACCAATTGTATCTATCTGTTTATGACCTTCGAAGCCTTTATGACAATCTAAAATTATTCAATGGATTTGTTCAAATGTTATTATCTCCCTTCCCCAACAAAAATTGAAAGTTGCCTAAAGGCAGTTATCTTACATATATATATGCTCAGGGCCAACAGGAATTCTTAGATCATTGCAGCCATCCCATTAATGAGTGTTAAATGAACGAATGGAAGAGTATGCTTTAGAGAAGAAAGACCTTGTTAAGCAACACAACAAAACGCCAAATTATAAATAATACATAAATTTAACTTCATAAAAGTTTAAAAACATCTGTATGATAAAATATGAGTAAACCAGGTGAAAAGTGAAAAAAAACTTGAACACATACAACAAACCTTAGATTTGTTCATGGTCTGTTATACGTTCACCCCACCAAGCTAAATGTCTAATCTTAAACAAGTAAGAGAATTTCACTATATAAAAAGTAAAAGGAGTCCAGGATTCCATTAACAGGAAAGTAAAATTATTAACACTATTAATGAGAAACTGAATTAGTTCCAAATAAACAATGATGATGGATGGTGTTGCTGCTAAATCGCCAACGAACGCTGGAATTATTTCTTTGTCCCCAGCTTCCCAACCCAACTTATCCCTAAACTACCTGTGTCCTCATAGAAGTTTGCACGTTCCCCTAAGAGAGGCAGCTGTCACTTGGTCTTACAGCTAGTCATCTATGTATCAGCTGCGAGGGCTTCAGGGAAAGAATGGTGTCTTATCAGTCATTGTATCCCAGAGTCAGTGTGGTGTTTGTCATGAAGCCTTTGAGCAGGTAAGAGGAAAGGAAGCCCGAGAGCAAGGTAGGAGAGCCGATTTCCTTCACAATAATTCCCGGGAGTATACACATGCCTGAGGGTTTCTATTTCCTCCTTCGAATATGAGGCAAATAGAGAGGAATGTAAAAGATTTGAGGGGTGTGAAGAAGGAGTGAAGTGTTTATATTAGATGGTGGGAAAACTAAAATACTGGAGCAGCTTACTAAGGTTACTGGGTGGCGTCCACCGTACAGTCGAGATTTGTGGTCATGAAACTAAAGCAAGAGCAGGTCGACAGAATCGTGCGTTATTGTCCGGCAGATAACGAGCTGCTCAAGTGCAGGTGCAGAGCAGATAGAGAATGGATTTAATCAAGATTCTGGACACTTGCTAGATGACGAAGCCCCAGGGAAGAGGACCTGCAAAGTTCATGACAAGGGCAAGAGGCGATTGCAGTGGTGGGCCAGCCACTCTAGTCCGAGTAAGGAGTGAAATGAGAATGTGATAAAGTGCCTGGTAGTGAAAATATGCTAGGACCAAAAGGGGTAGAGTCTTTGTTGAGGTCGAAGAATTGTTGGAGTGGAGATCCTGGGGCAAGGGACATAGAAGGACGGGAGGTGGGCATCAGATCATGGGACACTGAAGCTAATTTTTATGGATCATGAATTTAGGGTTGATGAAATGCTCCTGTTATGGCCATAGTAGTCAAGAGCTTAGGAGGGATAAAAGAAAATTAAAATAAAGAGGTAGAAAAGTTGAAATTCTTACATGCAAGATGGATCATTCCATGGGTGTGGAAATCTCAAAGATTGGAGAGGAAAGTTGAGTTTTGAATGGGTGAGGCATTTAATCCTCTCAAAGTTCTGCATAAAATTTCGTAATTTTATCTCCACTTTACAGAAGAGGGTACATTGAATAGTTGCCTAAACTCAGGCAGAGAGTAAGTGGTTGAGCTGGGATTTGAACCTAAGTCTCTCTGGCTCCAAAGCTTATTAAATTCTTTCTCTGCCAGTACGTAGTATGTGTCTTCCATTTTTCACTGATGAGACCAAGCAGGAGGGAGTTAAGGCATGACCCATGACATTCTCAAACAGTGAATTCTAAGCTCAGAAGAGGAAGTAAAAGGCAATGCTGAAATGCTTGGTTGGATGCGGGGGTGGGGGAGAATCAGACACTAGAAATTCTTAATCTCACGGATATCATTAATTTCTGGACACTACAGTAGAAATGTGACCTAACTGCTCAGAGGAGTAAGTGAAGCTCTAGAACTAAAGGTACGTAATTAAGCCATAGACTCTGAGAGCAACGAGGGACCTTAGTAAATATTTTGTTCTACTCATTTTCTGCTTAGAAAACTGACACTCGGAAAAGGTAAGTGACTTGCCTAAAATCACAAAGCTAGGTAGTGAGGTCTAACCCAGGTCATACAGGACTGCGGTCCCTTCACATCACATGGACTGTGCTTTTTTCCTCTCACTCCAAGAGGATTTAAATCAGAATTCTTGAGACCGTATGTCCTTTCTTAGATAATAGCTGCCCACAATTAAGTCTGCTTTGCTCAGGGGTCTTCTCCAAGGTGCATTTGGCACGGTTGGTACTCATGTGGCCCCTTCTGGCTAGATGTTGCCTGTCTCTGACCCAGGAAACACCTCCCCCACAGAAGCTGTGACTATAACTTGCTCTAAACCTGTGGTCAGAGCTTGCCAGAGGCAAGAGTCCTCTTCCTGCTGAGGTCCTTCCTGTGACTCTCTTGAAAAACTGGAAGGTCAGGTAGCTGTTGCCAAGAAAGAGTCCTAATCATCGAGCACTGAAATGGGAGCCAAGAGAGGACCCTCACCACTGGCACGTGAGTGGCCTTCATTTCTTCAGTGATTCGGCAGGTGGCTGTATTCCTGCACCTTCCAGCTTACGCTTCTGTGATTGGGAGAAAGGACTGGCTTAGAGAAGCAGAGATGAATTAGGAAATGACTTGCTTTTCCACGAGCTTACTTCAGGGATACTAGATCACGCCTCATCGACATTAATAAACAATGTGTTGAGCATCCTTTGGCTTGAAGACATCAGCTTCTAAAATGAGGGCTATTAAGGCAAGTGGCTGCACAGGGCTTCATAAATTATGAATTTACTAGTCATGGATGAATACAAACAACCCTGCAATCAGGAGACAGCTGGTAATTAGAAGCAGCTCTTCTTTTGATTCAATTAACCACCTGAAGAAATTAGGTTGTGATTTAGATTTGTGTTCGAAAGCCATAGTCCCCTTTAAAAAAAGGAAAAAGAGTAACAGTTGCAAAGTATTGAATATCTTTTCCAGCTTCACAGTAGAGCAGTTCTTTCCACTATGGGTTAAAAATCAATAAATTAAAAGAAAATGACCCATCATGTGTTATTGCTGTGACTAATGCCATTGATCAGCTCAGGAGAGAGAATGAGGCAGAATATCTTTCATTTCTGAAATCTGATCTTCCTCACTGTTGGAGACAGCCTCCTGCTCTAACAGGTTTGACAAACAGGGAACCCAAGATTGGGAGGCTGGCCAGCGATGGCCCAGTGAGTAGGTAGCAGGCCAAAGGTTGAAACACAGAGATCCTCAGTGTCCAAGCTGCTGCTCCTGCCCAGAGCACATGACCCCCACAGATGTGCAAAAGGCGGGAGGAAATTCACCAATTAACTCTTCCCTATTGGATCTGGTTGTCCACTCTGGGCTTCCAACCCTGCAGGAAGGTTAGATAGAAGCAGAATGTGCTCCTCCACCTCCACACTGACAAGACGGAGGCTTTAATAAAACCTAGGAAATGTGGTCAACATCCCAGAAGAAACGTGTTGCCTAGCAGCAATGACCTTTAAAGAAAGGTTAAGTATTAGATTTTTTCCTAAAGATTTTTTAAGATATTGGGAACCGAGTTTCCTGATGATTTATCTAAATATAGTACTGAGAAGTTGCCAGTTGCATTATTAGAAGGAGCCTTTGTATAGTCAGTCTCCAAAGATAAATATTAATAATAATGTCCAACATTTACTCGATGTATTGTTTCACAATGTAAGGTATATGTACGATGCCACAGATGATATGCAAAGTGATTTCAGGTCTTATCTGAAGAATATTTACTATTTTAAAGGTTATATAATAGTTTAAATATGTGTTTGAAACATAGGCCGGGTGAGGTGGCTCATGCCTGTAATCCTAACACTCTGGGAGGCTGAGGCAGGAGGATCACTTGAGGCCAGGAGTTTGAGGTTGCAGTGAGCTATGATGACACCACTGCACTCTAGCTCTGGTGACAGAGAGAGAAGCAGTCTCAAAAAAAAAAACAAAAAAAAGGAAAAGGAAAAGAAAGAAAAAGAAAATATAACCAGCTCCCCATTCATTAGAACGAACGAATGTAGTTGCTTAGGATGAAGCTAAGCTTTAAGAAATGATTTAAATGGAGTCAGTTTTTAAAATTAGGTAAGTAGGAGTTAGTACTCAAATACGGCTGAAATTTTGCAAGTAATAATTTGGTGCATGGTATGTTCCAGGCACTTCGTAAAGGATTGCAATCTCTCCTTCATCCTTTGTTTCTCTGGAAACTCAATTTAATCATATCTGTGAGTTAATGTGACTGAACCTACTTGGGTTTTGTTTTGTTTTCTGAACACTTTACCCTTCAAACTAAATCTTCTTGGGCTTTGGAGTTTGTAGGATTATCGACAGAAATTCTCCTGCTTTAAACGGAAAGCTTCGGAACTCTTTCAGTGTTGTGATAGAGCCAGCTCATACCGACTTGTGTGCGCAGATTGTATACATTTCTTCCCAACTTTGCATTCAGGGACAGCACATTGGTAGCCAAAATTAGCCATCACGAGAGTATTTACACCACAGATATTGGCAAATGCTATAAATTAGAAGCCAGGTGCGGTGGTGTGGCCTGTAGTGCCAGCTACTTGGAAGGTTGAGGCAGGAGAATCTCTTGAGCACAGGAGTTGGAGGCCAGCCTGGGCAACATAGCAAGACTCCATCTCAAAAAAAAAAAATGTTAAATTAGAATTTGAATTTGCTTTTTCTGGAGCCCCAGTTGTTAAATCTTAATATTTTCTAACATAAAACTGTATGCAACCTCATTTTAAAGTCTACCTGCAACAAATCGCTGGGTCCCTACACAACGAGAAACATCCACCTAAACATCTGCTATAAATCTAATAGCAGCACAATATAGCATGGGATAGGATCTTCATAAGGGGATAGGATTTTTAGGTGTTTTCTTTTGTAAAACTCTTCTTCCAGCCAAAATGTCTACTTGTATTACATGGCCAAAAGTGGGCCAGTAACTTTTGAAAGAGATGCCTGGATAGTACATTTCCCAATTAACATTAGCAAATCAGTCTGCTCTTTTCCCTTTTATACTACACACCACTCCTAACACACCGTATGTAAATTAAATCTAACTCACAGCAAACAGCAAGCTAGCACCAAAACAGGAAAGAAGGGAGATGTTGCAAGAAGGCAATGAGCACGCTGAAGGTGGTGTGGAGGGGGAGGGGAATAATGTTGGTAGGTAACCACCCCCAGGAATTAATTCACATGAATACGAGTGAGCTCCTCAAGTTTTCCTTAGCACCAGCAGGCCCTAGTGCGAAGTATCTGTGGGGGTCCCAGTGGTCAGCCTGATTGGCCATACCCTCTAGAGATTAGAATTCCAGAAGATGTGTAAGCATTCTGCTTCCCTTTTAGATTTATATTTGCTGCTTCCCACTTGACAAACACTACAATTTTGCAAGAGTAAAAGCTCATTACAGCAGGGCTGGCTAATGCCCCGGTGGACATTTCATCACTGATTTCAAGCACACACCATCGACTAATGGATTACACCTTGTTTGTGGGGAGGATGATCAGATAGCACTGACTCCAAGCTAAGAAAATCACAAGTCTTGCTGGGCTTTGCCATTGCAGGAAGTTAGCAACTGCAGGGCCTCCTCATCATACAAGGCCAGGGAATAGACTTCAACATTGTTGTCTGTGTGAGAGATGCATTGCTCAGAAGTGATCAGTTCCTTCACAGATGAAGAAAGCAAGGCTTTAGAGAAGACGACTTCTCTAGGTTGTTTAGCTAGCTAATAGCAGAGCAAATATTACACCCCAGGTCTCTGGATCATAATCTTTCTAATACACTAAACTGCCTCCCATATATTACTCATAATAACAATAAAACAATAACAATAAAAATGGTGCTATTGAACATTTCCTATGTGCCAGGCTCTGCGTATTGAGTTATTTACATACATTTTCTCATTTCTAAACATGATGAATGGAATAAGCTACTGGCCCTGCGGGGCCTGGGTCAATAACATGTTTGCCAAGTCATGAGAAAAGATTTAGCAGTTTTAGGAAGTCTTAGTGTGAAGTGCAGTAGGACTGGACGCTTCTCCCTGCTTCAAAGCACAATGTAGACTTCTCCCTGATGTTTAACCATTCTGCCCCCAGGGAGGCTGATCTATTTCTTCCCACAGAGCTTTTCAGGTTAGGATTGCATTTAGGTGCACGTACCAGAAGTCCAACTAGTGTGCTTGATCAAGTAAGGGCTTTGTTTTTCTCACTAAACAAAAAGTCTAGAGCTGGTGCAGCGGATTGGGAAAAACATCCAAGACTAGGATCCCTCTAACCTTCTTCTCCAATATCCTTTGCATGAAATATTCATCCTTACGGTTGCAAGATGGCATCACGATTATGTTCAGGTAGGAAAAAGGGAGACAGTCAATTGACAAAAAATACATGCCTATGGAGTCTTTCTTTTTATTGAGAAAATAATAGCTTTGCAAGAAGCCCTATCAGTGGAATTTCAGATTTATGTCACATGGTATTGCTAGGAAGCCTGAGAAGTTAAGTGGGGCAGGAGCATCTGTCATCCTGAAAAAAGGCCAGGTTATATTAGTAAGAGAGAAGGAGAACATGGATATTAAGACAGTGTCAACTCAAAGACTGGAGTTCCTTCCTGGACCCCTGACTGTGCATTGCCAAATCCTTCTCTAGGGGCCAGAGTTACCTGTCCTGCTGTACTCTTAGTTACTGAGTAATGCCTTCTCTAGTTCTCTTCTCTGATTCAGGACTCCCTCAGACAAATAAACCTACCATATCTTACCTCTCTACAAGCCTTGGTCAAAATCCCAAATAGAAGTCCCTTGTTAATCCTAGAGTCTCCCACACTGTGAGCACCATGCTATATTGTGCTTCACCAATGCCAAGCCTCACTCTTTTCCTTCCTCCCAACACTTTTGGCAGTTTCTATATCCACAAAGACTTCACTGATTATTGCCTCCACCTCCATGCTCTTCCCTGACCCTCTCAAGTGAGGGTACTTTTTCTCCTGCACACAGCGAAGGTCTGAAGGTCAAGGGACTACCAGATGAGTTCTCACTCAACATTCAAATGAGACATAAAGGTTCTCATACTTTGGGCCCATTCTGATAGGGTCATGCCTTCTCCAGATCACCTCGTCCAAATCTTCAAATATTTCTCTTTCTAAATCCCTGTCATTTGGCCAGAACCACCGTACAGAAATTGGAGTAGAACTCTATTACTTCAGATAATCTCCCTTTCCAAGATGAGTGGACAAAGAGATACACTGTTCAAAATCCTGCCCACTGGAAAGATGTCCCTTTCTCACTATTTTCATGTTGAAATGCTTTAATTGCCCACTTCTGGTGGAAGTTGACAAGTCAAGCAGGAATATCTGTGAACAGAATCAAGTTAGGTTTTTAAAAACTCTTCGGTCATTGGGAGTTCTCCATACAGTCACAAGTATAGACTGAAGGAAAGACAGAGCTGTGGCAGGAGAAGGCACTCTCGGAGCGGGAACCACGTAGAACTGCAAACACTATTGTGTCTTCAGGGTGTACTCTACTCAGACCTAATCCTACAACTGCTTCTTGTGCTTGACGACTGAAGCCTGACTTCCTGGCTGGGTGGATCAGACGACATTCAGTTCATGACCATGCATTTAGATCAAATCCCAGTAGCAAGTCAAGAGCTGTTTCTCAAAGGAGAGTAGTTACTTGCTTAAGAGAGCATGACCTTCCTTTATAACCTTAGGGTCTTTGTTCTGATCTTCCTGTCCAGAGCTGACATGAGTTTTATATGCATTCTGATCTGCCATAGGTACTCCAGAAACCATTGAATATTCTGAGCCAAATGAGAAAAATAGAAGCAGCCCCATTGGAGAGTCATGTCTTATTCTGGGCTCCACACAAAGCTGACAGCTCTGGGAGCCACCTGATAAATTGGTCCAAATAGGACACTCAATATCCAAAGAAGTTCACCATGCACCGTGCCTCTTTTTACGGTGATAAGAGACACAATAGTCAGCAATACGTATTTCCTATTGGGAAAGATAATAGTTTAATAATCCTCAGGCCACTGGAGCTCCAGAAAGATTACAAATGTTATTTTGCAATATCCGTGATTCACATGTCTTCCTAGGATAACTAGAGAACGTGCTACTTTTGTCGGCACAATGTCATTAGTGCAGGCATTAGTGGTACATACGGCAGAAGGAGGATTTGATTATAGTCTTTATAGACTAGTTGGTGGCACAGAGTCAGGGAATTAACATTTCCCTGAGGCAAGGTGCCAAAGGTATATTGCTGACCCTGCCAGGTGAAAGCAGGTATTTCTGGAATTCTCAACTTATTGAAATGGAGAAATACACCGTATTGTGTATATATAAATAAATATATATTTTTTATTTCTGCATATTGTGATATTTTGACATTATCTTGTCTTTTTGTGTTGCTATAATAGCATACCTTCTGTTTATAAGGAACAGAAATTTATCTCTCATGGTTCTGGAGGCTGGGAAGTCCAAGACTGAGGGGCCAACATCTGGCAAGGCCTCCTTGCTGCATCATCTGTAGTGGAAGGGAAAAGAGCAAGAGAGCACAAGAGACAGAGGAAGGAAGGAAAGTGGACTCGTCCTTTTATCAGGATAAACTAACTCACCCACTGCTGTGATAACAGCATTAATCCATGCACGAGGGCAGAGCCCTTACAACCTAATCACCACTTAAAGTTCCACATTTCAATGCTGTTGCACTGGGGATTCAGTTTCTAGCACATGAGCTTTGGAGGACATATTCGAATATAGCAGACATGTTAAAAAACTTTTAGGCTATGGGGAGGCTGCACCTCTCTGAGTAGCCAATTCTTAGTGACAGCAAAGGCTCTGGCCCAGAGCATGCCTTTGATATGCAAACTAATCATCCAAAACCACATCTACTCTATCTGGCTTGTACATCCCAGGAGATAATATTCCTCTGCCTTAATCATCCCAGGGCCAAGTACCAGGAAACTAGGGCCCACCCCTAAAGCTTAGAGCCTGCCAAAATCATTCAAACCAACCAATCCTAAACCATTCACCCAGCCCTGCCTTGCCTTTCCTGCAGAAACCCCAGTAAAATTTCTGGTGTAAGACTTTTCACTCACTCCTGTCCTCTGCCTCGTGACCACTCTGGTGGTCTTCCACATGACCCCGAATAGAATGCTATATCTCTGTCTCTAAGATCTGGTAGTATAATAAACTTCGATTTCCTAAGCTTTTCCTCTGCCTCCTCTTGTGGCTGCCTCCGACTGAACATCACATAAAAGAATATAGAATAAATACACCAGCCAAATAGCTGCCCACCAAGTGCAAGAGCTTTATAAATTTGCTCCAGTGATAAAACTCTGTGTGGATGACCATCCACAACGAAAATTAGCACCTAGTTAATATTATTTACCATTATTATTCAGGATCAGTTGTTTTACAATGAGAAATATATCAGAATGCAATAAAGAACCATTAGACATTCTATTCAAATGTTTGATTGCAACAGAATCTCTGAAATTCCCCCAGAAGTGGACTTTTGCATTCCATTCACTACTCAGTGAATTTGGCCAATCACTCTGATCAGCAAACAAGAACATTCTATATCCTCAAGAAATCATTTAATCTTTCTTGGTGTCCGATAGTTTCTCCCAGTAAAATAGCACAGTCCTTTAAAGGGATGCCAGAAGGAACCTACTAGACGTATGTAGTTATATAGCACAGCCTTACATCACTGGTGCTCAGCTTCACCTTCATTCAGAATCTTCTGGATTGTTTAACTGACTCATCTTGTGGAATTGGCTAACAAGTCTCATTTTCTAATGTGATAGATAGCTTAAGCCAAATTTCTCTTTCCATCCATCCATGAGCTGCCTGCTGATTTCATTCTTAAGGTCCCCATAATTTAAGAATGACAGCCAGAAATGTATGAATGTCTGACAATCCTTTAAGGTCTTCACATAGTGCTCGCCCTGCTGCACAATGCGATGACCGTGTCCACCGTGCTCCTGCTGTCATCTGGACTCAGACACCTGGCCTTCTCTCAGCCACACTGAGATCAAGGAGCCCATTCCGATTGCAGTCTTTTTCATCAGCATTTTTGATCTTTCCAGAACAGATTGTAAAGCTCTTTAAATATCATGTTGCTTCTCTCATCAACATAGTCTTCATGGCAAGGGTAAAGGGAAAGTCTTCTGGGTTTTACCTAGTGAAATAAGAAGAGTCAGGTAAAGGAAATATGATGGATCCAGCCCAGTATACATTACACAAATTCTTATAATTACTGTTTCTTAATGGTCTTTCTGTGTCATTGGGTATAGGACAACATTGAATCCAAGATTATATGAGTTAACCCAGGAAACTGGTATAACTGCAGCTGGTTGGCCTACCCTAGCCTAGTTTATGCTGAATTTCTAGTAAAACATACTCGTATAAATACTTTGAGTCCTATCTCTGGTGAAACATCCCCAAAATCCATTTCAAAAAATATGTCCAGACTTTTAATGACATAAATTTATAAATCCCTCAGGTTCTTCTGGATATGACATTTGAATCTCACGCTTCACTCCCCTGGCCATTTTGTGTTTGAATCCTGGTTATCTTCAGAGCATCACTAAGAGATGAGGCACATGAAAATTTATACATAGGTGATGTGGCTTCCTCAGTCAAGGGAAATGCTGTAGACAGCATTTTAGAAAGTTTGGAGGGTCTTTAAAGGCCCTTCAGGTCTTGCCATATATCCCATTCCAATTACTGGGATCCCTGATCAAAGCCCTAATTTTCAGTGAGAGATGTAGTTGGATTGTGAATTAAGTTAGCAACCTGCAGAGTGGATCTGTGAATTTGGATTTTAACAATTTTAGCCCCACCTCTACAAGCCAAAAGCTACTAGCATTCTACTAGCAAAAGCTACTAGCAAACTACTAGCATTCAGTGTTTATTTAGCATTTTCGGCCATAACCTATATTATAAAACAAATTCTATATCATAAATAAGTCCATATATACATATAATGGAGTCATAAATTACATGAAACATTTCTCACCCCCATTTCATATAATGTAGTTTGATATTTTCTCTTCTATTATGTGTTATTTTAAAACCATTAGTCACGACTGCACAATAATGGGTTTCAGCTGCAATCTCATAACGATTCTGAGTTTTATTCCATGTCTCCAGGTAGGAATTTCAAAGTATAAGACAGCTGTTAAAATATCCAGTGATGTTAGAAGAAACCATCCTACTCTTATGCTTCCAGTATTTCTCATTCTCTTTAAACTGGCTCATAGCCACAGCTGCCTAGTTCTGAAGAGCATCATCCTCAGTGGTACATTGTGTCCTACCTGACCACAGGTGATAATTAGGTTAGCAGTTAGCCAGTCCTTAACCTGCCTCTACATATTTTGGTACATAAATGGGAATTTCACTGCATTTTTTCCTAAATGTTCAATGACTAATTCTAATAAGCCACATGTCCTGTAATCCTGACTTCACAATTTACTGTAGTGAACACCTTTATTTGTGCCTGGGAATGCTTCTTTCTTTGGAACGTATTTTCCATTCCGTTCCACGTGATTCTGATGGGGCCACCAGTCAGAAGTCTCTCTTCCCTGACCACCAAAAGGTTGGCACACCACATCAAGGTGGGTTAATCAGACTCTTTTCTACAAATTGAATCTTTAGCAAATGTGATTGGAGGAGAGCTTCAAGGAATCTAAATATTCCTGGAGTTGAGGTTCCTGAAACTTACCTAATTTCTACTTTTTCCAAAGTTTGGTTGTAGGAGGAATAAGAATATGCTACCTTAGAATATGGCACTTTGGCATAAGGATTATTTTGAGCTGAAGTCAATTAAGAAATAGCAGACACAAGGGGAACTCTCTCCCCACCACCCCTTTTAAGAAGCCAAAAGTAGGGCACAGATTTCCTTTTGTAAGAGTGTCCCCACACCTCTTTCTGTACCAGGATATAGAGAACAACCCCATTATAAGAGATAGAAAGTCACACTGAGATGAGTTTGCATAAAGAAATCTTACTAAGCAACCCGTATCTTCCATTAATTTTGCCCACCTTCCTTCCCACAGTATACCACCTCTAGCAGCCTTTATTTGTTAGGGGATTCCAGGGAGACAGAACCAATAGGCTGTGTATACAAATATCTGAGAAGGGATTTATGAGGGGAATTGGCTTGCATGATTGTGGAGGCTGAGAAGTCCCCCGCCAGGCCATCTGCAAGCTGGAGACCCAGGGATGCTGGTAGCATGGCTCCGTCCAAGTCTGAAGGCCTCAGAACCAGGAAAGCTGATAGTATAATTTTCAATTTCAGGCCAAAGGCCTGAGAACCCAGGGAGCCACTGGTGTAAGTCCCAGAGACCAAAGGCCACGCAGCCTGGAGTTCTGACTTCCAAGGTCAGGAAAAGAGGAGCATCCAAACTCCAGGGGAGAGAGAAAATCATCTTTCCTCTTCCTTTTTTGTTCTACCTGGGCCCTGAGCCAATCAAATCACGCCCAGCCACATTAAGGATGTATCTTCCCCACTAGGCCCACTGATTCACACTCCAGTCTCCTCAAGAAACACTCCAGACGCACTCATAAATAATTCCTTACCTGTTCTCTAGGTATTTCTTAATCCAATCGACACCTAAAATTAAACATCACGAGTCCACCCCTTATCAACTTGGCACCCACATGCACCTCCTTAAACCCTACTTAATCTTCAAATAAAGACAATAGCAAGGTAATAGCTCTGCCTAACATGATGCAACCATCCTACGTACAACCAAAAATGCACTAATCCCTTCCCCAGAAGAAGCAGTAAAGTCCTTTGGTGATGTTTACTCTTCTCCTGATACCCCACAAATTAAATATTAAATACTATCATGTAAAATTAATGATATGTAAATACATAAAGTCGTAGCTTGTTACATGATACAGGAATAAGAGGAATGAAAACAAAGATATTTGTATAACATATGTTTGTATACACACAAATATAAATACATTCTTAACAAAATAGGAAGGAAATACTCGTGACAATTGCAGTTCTCATTTTCGTAACTGGTCTCGTGGTCATAGCTGGTATTTCTACCCACCTTCTTCTACCACCCATTCTGTATTCTCTTTGCCTTCAACAAGCACCTCAGCTGGCTGTGGCTCTGCACATGGGGGAGTGACCCAACCCTGCATTCCTGAAGAGTCTGGACCATTTCGAAGTCCTGCCTAGATTGAGTTGCTGTAATTTCCCATTGGCTTTAATTATGGGCCATGGTGTTACTAAGAATCACCTCAGGGATCTCCTGTATTCCAGACATATTCTTCTTTACCTTCATTGTGGAATAGCAGCCAAATTTCCCCTTAATAGTCAGGACCAATCACCCCAGCCAAAACTGTAATCCTCGTCTTTGCCTATTGGCTCGGAGGCATAAACAAACCTTAGGCACAAGGATTGTTTTGAGCTAAAGTCAATTAAGAAATAGCAGACACAGAAAGAACTCTCTGCTTTCCCTCTTTTCAGAAGCCTATAAGCAAGGCATAAATTCCCTTTTGTAAAAGTGTCCCCACTCCTCTTTAAAGTCAATGGGAAGTCCTTTTGGTGGTCAGAGTCCAAAGTGGCTGGGTGGCAGTCTTAACTTCCAGCAATGGAGTCATTATCAGATCTCCTGGTAGAAGCATTCCTCCCTCTGGAGCTAAGACCTCTAGGCCAGAGCATAAAGTCAAAGGAACAGGAAGCAAAAATTTTGCTAGTGGGTAGCAGGGGTAATAATGAGGGGTGACGCCCCCATTGCCACCCCTTGATTCCTGGACCTACGAATCTTGACTATCACAGAAACAGCACCAGATATTGGACACTGATTCAGAGAATATACAGCCTTGTGGGGAACTTGCCCCAGTCCTGCAAAGTATTGTTACCTAGCTCGTGCCATAATTGTGTCTTCAAAAGTCCATTCCTTTGTTCTATCAAGCCAGCTGCTTCAGCATGGTAGGGAACATGGTAAGTTCAGTGAATTCCATGAGCATGAGCCCATTGCCACACTCCTTTGGCTGTGCAGTGAGATCCTTGGTCAAAAGCAATACAATGTGGCATACCACAGTGATGGATAAAGCATTCTGTAAGTCCACAGATGGTAGTTTTGGCAGAAGCATTGTGAGCAAGGAAGGCAAACCATATCCAAAGTGTCTGTTCCAGTAAGGACACAACACTGCCCCTTCTATGATGGAAGTGGCCCAATATACTCAACCTGCCACCAGGTAGCTGGCTGGTCATCCGAGTAATGGTGCCATATCGGGGGCTCAGTGTTGGTCTCTGCTGCTGGCAGATTGGGCACTCAGCAGTGGCTGTAGCCGGGTCAGCTTTGGTGAGTGGAAAGTCCATGTTGCTGAGCTTGTACATAACCTCCATCCCTGCCACCATGGCCACTGTGTTCATGATCCTATTGGGGGATGACAAAGGAGTGGTTGGGAAAAGAGGCTGACAGGTATTCAAAGAATTGGTCATCCTATTTACTTGGAGGTCACCCTATGATTAACATTACATAGGAGACAAATATCTTTGCATCATTTGTGCACTCAGAGAGGTCTATCCACATACCTCGTTCCCAAATTCCTTTGTCACAAATTTTCCAGTCATGGTTCTTCCAAGTCTCTGACCACCCAGCCACACCATTTGGCAATAGCCCATGAATTGGGCTATACCTCACCCATCTATCCATGTCTCCTTTCAAGGAAAGTGTACAACCAGGGGGACCACAAGCATTTGGGCCACTTCTTTGTGTAACTTGTGACTTCAGGACCTGCTTGGGCCCAATCACATGTATGACACTTCCAGTTGCTGATGGAATGCTGTTGTTTGTGCCCAACTTTATGGCTTGGTGGGTCTGATAACACCCAATTTTTGATAAGCAGCTCAGATTGCATGGAAACTTGGTGGCCCATGGTCAAGTGTTCAATCTCTACCAAGACTCAGTAGCAAAACAAGAGTAGTCTCTCAGAAGGGGACTAGTTATCTGAAGACAATGGCAGGGCCTGCTCCAAAATCCTACGGGCCTCTGCTGCAATTTGCCCACAGCAGCCTGCCAAAGGCTCCCAATGGCTACAAGTTTGATGTTCGCACGATGATGAAATCACCTAATGACACATTTCTCAGAACATATCCCCATTGTTAAGCAAGGCATGACTATATTTTGGACAGAGGGATATTTTGTTTCTCAAGGAAAGCCAGTGTTAAAACCCGCTGGCTTGGAAATTGGAGCAGCCTGAAGCCTGGAGGTGAGGAGGCATTGCTTGATCCAGCCCTGAAAATCAGTGGGAGGCAGAGGGGAGGCGAGCGAGTCTGAGCCTTGGGGTAGGAGGTGCCATAGTGTGATTTTCCATATTTGCCTAATAGTGTCTCTTCTCTTCCCACCTTATCTTCAGATTACCACAAATATCTGAAATTACACCATTAAAAGTTTATCCCTAAAGTAAGCCTTTCACGTTTTATATTAAGCTCTCCCCTGCCCCCGATTCTAACATGTTAGCCACCCCCCACACCCAGAGAAAACCGTAGGAAACTGTAGGAAAAGAGGTGGGAATTAGAGATGGGTCAGAAAACTTTTGATAATAGAGTAGGGAGAGACATAAAAGACTGCAGGGGAGTGGGGGTGGTCTTGGCAGAGAACACTGGCTGCCTCTGCAATATCCATTTCCCTTAGTCCTCACCAGCAGAACTGTCTTACACCTTGAGTGGCCACAGCCTCACTAAAAGACTACATTTCCCAGACTACCTTGCCACTCAGCTGGCCAAGGAGATGTAGGCAGAAGTGGTGTTTCCACGCTCCTTCCTTAAAGGAACTGACAGCTGAGAAGGGTACTCCCCGCACTTCCTTTTGCCTTCTGGATTCCACACTGAAATTCTGATTTCATGGTGGAAGAGCCAGATGCCATCTTCGACCATGGGGCCATTTTGAGTGTGGAAGGTGCTTGCTATAACCGTGGAGGAGAGCAATGGAGTCCGGCGTCCTGATGACGTGAATGTCAACTGCCTGATCTCAGCCTTAGACTCTCTGCTTCCAGATCTTTCTTACATCAAAGGAGAAATAAACCTCTATTTTGCTTAGGTTGCATACTGGGGTTTTCAGTTATAGGAAACTAAACTTAGTCCTGGAGGAAGAATCTGAAGTTCACCCCAATGCCCAAAGAGGTCATATTCAGCAGTGGAAGGAAGGCTCTCAAAAGGAAGGCTCTAAAATGTCTTTATATGTAAAAAAAAAAATTAAAACTGCCATCAAATGGAAAGCGAAAAAAGCACTTGGCCACTCTTTTGTGTAGGACACAAAAGCCCAGCCCCCAGTGTAGGACAGGCACCAGCATGAAGCCTCCATTTACAGAGTCAGTCCAGAAAGGGTCACTTTGGCTCATCTTACCAGCTTTGCCCTGCATTGCCTGGTCCCCATCTAATTGGGCATTCTCTCCCTCCTCACCCTGCCCCTCAGCTCCTGATGGCCACCCAATGTGTGGCCATGGCACTTCTGGTCCAGCCCAGTTCCACCACCTCATGTGCTTTGTGTAAGCCCCTCAAGCCTGCTCTGCCCGGCATCCTCACTGAGAGGTACCTCCCACCTGGCCTTAGCACACAACCTGGACACTACTCAGCAAGCAGAGGTCGGCATGGTAATGGATGAAGAGTCACAGATTAGAGCTGACTTATCCTCTTAAAAAGCTTAGTGCGGGAATTAAATTCTAACAATGAGGATCTTGGGCCGAACACAGTGGCTCAGGCCTGTAATCCCAGCATCTTGAGAGGTTGAGACAGGAGGATTGCTTCAGACTAGAAGTTTGAGACCAGCCTGGGCAACATAGTCAGGCCCCGTCTCTACAAAAATAAAAATAAAAATAATTAGCCAGACATGGTGGTGCACGTCTATAGTTCCAACTACTCAGGAGGCTGAAGCAGGAGGATCATTTGAGCCCAGGAGTTTGAGGTTGCATTGAGCTATGATGACACCACTGCACTCCAACCTGAGCAACAGAGCGAAACCCCATCTGTAAAAACATAAGAGAAATAAAAATGAAGATCTTGAGGCAAACACTTAGTGTCTTAGAGTTTGTCTGTGTTTAGTTGTTTTGCATGTGTTTGGATATCTTTGCCAAGGTCACAGACTCAAGGAGGCAGTAAGGAACATATCCTAGACTATCTGAGATTGAGTACCGTAATGTTGAAAGTTACTGATGACTGATAGAGTTGCTAATAGCTCTAAGCCCTAGCCTCTTTGCAACTATTCAGAGCGAGCGCCCAGCCGCCTGCAGCCTGCTCCTATCCTCCCCTGATGAACAGCCAGCAGGGTCTGAGGATGGTCCTCACTGAGCTAATGCCCCTGTGAATGGGCTGTGATGGCAGCAGGACCTCCAGGCATAGCCATGCGGTCCTTGGGGAGCTGCACTCCCCCGCCCTCCCTGCTGTGCCCCTTTCTGGCACTCTGGGGAACCTCCTTCTCTCTTGGCAGCCCTGTTTCCATGGCTGAGACCGCTGTGCACTCTGCATTGCCCACCAGATATATTTATAAGCAGGACTCTCTGTGTGTTCAAAGTGTTCCGTGGTGTCCCCTTACGACTCAGCAGCCACAGCCCCTCATTGGCTTCCCAGAAAAACATGCTCCCACCACCGCACAAACACAAACACCCCTGCTTTGGCTCTCCGAGCCCGTCTGAATCTAGCTTTATATTTCTGCACTCCCACCGGGGTCTCCGCTTCTGCTCACACGCACCCCTCCCACCCTCGAAGGCAGACACAGCCTGATCATGTGCACCAGGATCGACTTTGGCATTGAGGGACCTTGAATGAGTCACTTAGTCCCTCTTCCGTTCCTTTATCAGAAAGTGACAGGGTTGAACAGTGAACTTAAACATCTGAAAGGCTGTGATATTTTGTGCTTAGAAACTTCCTCACACATGCTGAGACTTTCTCTCTAATCCGTGATGTATCTTTCCTGATTGATAACATTGGCAATAATAGTGATAGCTGACACTTACACAGCACCTGCTATGTGCCAGGCATAGCGTTAGGCGCTTCACATGCGTTATGTCATTTGACTCCTAACTAATCCATGAGAGGTGAACACGACGACCCTTCTGCTTTGTGTCTAAGAAAGACCAGAGCGTTAGAGCAGCAGTCCTGAGACAGCAGAGAGCCCAGCCAGGACTAGAAGTTCAATCTGACTCCAGAGCTCAGGCCCATAACCACTATTCCATCCTAAGATAGTGTCATGAGCCTAATGGTCTGTGTCGGTGCCAGAGTTCTAGGCTCAAATCAGTGTCAGCGCTTGCAAATGATCAATTATTATCAGCTATTATTCTTGTTGCTTCCAAAGTCCTTCCGTCACTCTTTCCTCCTAGGAGCAACAGGTTTCTTTTGGTTGTAGGATA
The DNA here is from genome assembly GCA_963575035.1 of Avahi laniger. Lineage (NCBI taxonomy): Eukaryota > Metazoa > Chordata > Mammalia > Primates > Indriidae > Avahi > Avahi laniger. The sequence goes on along the minus strand of CAUYSK010011302.1, from coordinate 33,260 downwards.
CTGGAGTCACCTCTTAAAAACAAGCAAACGAATAAATTAAAAACACTGCAGAAGAGGGAATTCCAAGAGAAAAGTGGCACTAAGTTCTTAGAAGAAGAATTCTTTTTTAAAACCTAGACAAAATTCAATCTCCTCACATTGTGATTGCTCCAGGAGGATTTTTGAAATTTTTTATTTATTTTTTGCTATATACAGAATTCGAAGAACTGATTTAATGAGACTTTGAGTTCCACTTAAAAACTCTACACTGTAAAAGCATGTTCTGCAGATATTATTCTACTGGGTAAGGAGGCGCTATTGTTCCTAGGCAACAGACCAGCAGCAACAGAGGAGAACTTAGCAAAGAACCAAAGCTCAAGGGCTCTGAATTCCATATCCCTCTTTGCTTCTAGGACCTTGAACAAGTCACTTGCTGCATGAACCTTTTGCTCCTTGTTCTGGCAAATGGGGACAACAAAGTTCAGCCTTGTTTTGAGAAAGCAACTTCTAAAAGCTACCTGCCAATAAAATGTATAATTAGAATGTGCAATAGGAAGTTATTTGGCGATTAACATAATATTCTACCCATTAATATATGTGTGTGGTCTTGGCTTTCATGCATTAATTATTAAGAATTCTTCAATCAGAGTCTTCCTGAATATAAACTAAAGCAAAATGTGTGTTCCATGTTAAGATTGAAAAAATATGGAAATCTCAAAGGATCCCAGCCCTGAGAGCTATAATCTATATGAGGACACAAATACTTTTGAAACCTATTTAGCATCTCCATGGGGAGGATGGCCCATGACCCCTTAAGTTTCATGTTCTACTCCTGTGTAACTAATTATCATCATCATCCTTATTATAACAATAAGATGATGAAAATCTAACTAATTACTTAATAGAGTAGTTGAGCATCAGTAAATATTGGAAAACCCCCTTCATTTTTCTTGAGTTATTATTTAATCAAGAAGTGAACATGAAATTCAACCCCATGATCCATCTGTTTTCATTTTGATGGAGATGAAAGGTACTTACAAGCACTTTCTGAAAAAGATTCTCAGATCTTTCAGCTCAAAAGAGAAGATTCTGTGGGATCAGCTCTGAGGAGCAACTGAGAACAGAACATGTCAGGACTTCATTTCTTGCACTTTTTTTGTTTATTTATTTTGTTTTGTTGTCAAATAAAACCATGCCGATCTGAAAAGCTTCCTACAAACAACATTTTATTTGGGGATTTCCCTTTACTAATTTTAAAGACAGATCCATGAGCAAACTCTGCTTAAATCAACAAAGTAAGGAGGAAAATGTCAACTACTATTAATAGAGCTCTCCCTTCAGTTAACCAAATAGAATTCATAACAGCCACTCAAAGCAGGTGTTCTCTCTTTGCGAGGTTAGTTATATGAGTACTGGAGGTATCAAGTTGAAAAGTGAAGTCAATATTTGTCTTAGTTTACATGTCAAACTGGAAAATCAAACAAACAACTCCTGTTACAACAGATGAGTTGGTCTTCGTAATTTTGTTATGCTATTTCTGATAGCAAGATCAGAAGGGACTCATAAAGTATTTATGAAGAAAGTCAAATGTGGAAAAGGTAGCACACTTTTCATAAGACCACAAATATTATGAATATGTGACGCAATCTAAATATCCCAAAATTTCTGTTGACAGAAAAACACAACCACACCGTCTCTAAGGACTGAGGTGCTGCCTCTGTTTACCTTCAAGTACAGCAATAGATTACCTGGAGAGGGGCAGGCTGCAAACACGGTGGAAGTAGGTATTTCTTGATAGTGGCATTTAGGTCTCAGAAAAAGGGAGCTGAGTTAAACCACCAGAAACCACCCCATGTACATCCTCGATTTCACCATCCCAAGTGCAGACTTATCTCACACAATGAGGTTCAATTAATGACTTTTCAGAGTAAAGACCCTTAAAAAGGCTCACTTTACAAACAAGCGATTCTTTTTTTTCTAATATAATTGTTTTATCCCAAATTTGCTATATAGCCAATAGGTTGCTCAATTTTAGAGTTCAGGCAAAGATATGCTCATGAGTTTACCCAGAGACACACATGTGGGATGATTTAGGATCACGTTCCGTGTTTGTATGAGCCCAAGTTGTTTTGCTTTGCTTAGGTATGCTGTTACAACCCGGAATTTATATGTTGAAATCCTAACCCCAAGGTGATTAGGATCTGGGATCTGGGATCTTTGGGGGGTGATTAGGTCATGAGGGTGGAGCTTTCATGAATGGAATCAGTGCCCTTATTAGAAAGGACAGCCGAGCCTTCTCTCTCTCTCTCTCAATCTCTCTCTCTCTCTCTCTCCTCTCCACCATATGAGGATACAAGAAGGTGGCCGTCTGCAAGCCAGGAAGAGAGCCCCCTCCAGAGTAAAATATGCCAGCACCTTGATCTTGGACTTCCCAGTCTCCGAAACTGTGAGAAATAAATGTTTAAGCCACCCAGTCTGTGGTAAGTTGTTACAGGACCCTGAACCATAAGACATGCTGGGAGAAAAGGATGAGTGAGCAGCTCCTCTCTCCACTCTCCCACCTGTTGGCTGCATCCTTCATTTCCAGGTACTCTCATGGAGTCTCCATGCTGTCCAAAACATATTTTGGCTGAGCTATAACTTTATTTTCCTGTGTAGTCTTGGCGTAAGATAACTGTAGGCCCCACATGGTTGAAAAGTTTGTTAAAAAAAAATGAGGCAAAAAGAAGAATGTGCAATCGAAAGAATATCTTCCTGGCATGCTTCTCTACCACCACCACAAGCCACTATCTACTCTTCCTTCTTTGGGGATACCATAGACCTTTAGTATGTTATGTCCAAGCTGCATTTTATTAACCTTCAAATTATTCTTTATAACTTATATAAAATGATCATTGTTCAATTGATACACTTTCTTTTTTTTTTTTTAATTTAGTGGTGGGATCTTGCTATGTTCACCAGGCTGGGGTGCAGTGGCTATTGACAAGTGCCATCACACTACACTATAGCCTTGAACTCCTGGACTCTAGTGACCCTCACACCTCAGCTTCCCAAGCAGCTAGGATTAGAAGTGTGTGCCACCAAGCCCACTGCAATTGATATGCTTTTCTATCTGTGCAAATTGCTTGGGAATCTTGGCACTTGTCTGGAATACATTCTAGTTTTTCCTATTAAAATTAATAGGAATGTTTTTGTCATTTGATGGCCTTGTCCTTAGCAGCAATGTTTACCAGAATAAATGATAGTTGCTGAGCAAGGGATAGGTGTCAGCTGGTCTGATTCTGATCTATAAATGTATTCTTGCCCCTTCTCAGTGGAATCTTTTCTCTCTAATTAATCTGGTGCCTTCCTTGGATCCTAAGAATGGCTGTTTTCCCTGCCCCTTTCCTTTCAGCAGGCTATTCCTGCTTCCTGGAATTCTCTCTCCTTGACAATCGCCCTATATGAATTGTGCGCATGCTTCACCACCCCACTCAAATGCCACCAATGGTTACTGTTTTCTCTGGAATCCTGATTGTCTTATTGGTTACAGCATTTGTTTTCCCATCTAAGTACATCTTGTTGGACATATCTTGCTCCCCAGTTAGAGAGCAAATTCTATTGTGTCGTCTCCCTACCACCAACAGCCTCACAGCACCTAGCAGGGAGCTGAACGAGTTGTCTGTACTCAATAAAAAATTATCGAACTGAACTTCTGTGGAATTAATTATTGTTTTCTAGTCTGTTATACAATAAGGGCCAGATCTGTGCCTATTCAAGTCATTTTTTAAAAATGCTCTGTTCTGTGTTTTTCCTTTCAGGATGGTCCAAAACATGCAAAGATGTTTTGCCCTGTAGATGTTGATGGGGATAACAGCACAGTGGTTGCATGCTTGGCTTTGGGGACAGCCGTGAGTGTGAAACTGGGCTTCACTGCTTACTAGCGGTGGGATACTGAGCTACTTTCTTAATCTCTCTAAGCCTCAGATTCTTAATTAACACATGAATAAAATGACATCTCATATCCTAGTTATTGCAAGACTTAAATGAATGTTATTTCTTCCTTTACTTTTTAAATTATTTCGAACATGCTTATTTTAAAGTCATTTTCAAATTGCTCCATTATTTTCATTTCCTTGGGAATAAATTTCTCACCCAAAGCTGAGCTTAATCTGTCTTTTTTAGCATTAGCTTTCTTCATGTGCTTTGAACTTGGAGTTTGTGGGCTCATCATGCACAGGAGTTTCTACTGTAAATACAACACAATGCACTTTCTGAGAGTAGCCCTCCTCTCCGGCAGCTACACTGTTTCTTCCACAAGGCACCTCTGTGCCTCCAAAGAGACCCAGACCTTGTATGAGAATCTCAGGGTTCCTGCATGAAGGTGGCATTGAGGATATCAGGGATGCATTGGTTGGGCCACCCATACCCCCTTGAGCCCCTTTCTAAAGTAAAGTTGCATCTGCTTCTTCTTGCCACTGAGGCACAAAACTTTATAAACACTGCCTTCCTGGTAGTACCGCACTTTCTCAGCCTCTGTCCATAGGTCAGGGATTTGGTGGAATTCTCCAGTTTCAGGTCACATGCCTGATTCAACCTCCCACCCTTCATTGGGCATTTTGGCCTCAATCATCCCACAGAAGTTGAACTGTTCTCTCAGACCCGGACACCAGCTGGCTTGTTGTTTCAGGCCTGCTCACTGCTTTGTGTTTCTGTCTTACTTCCTGGTCTAGAGAGAGATCTTTGTCTTGTTTAGGGGGAGACATGCTCTCTATTATTTATTTATTTAATATTTTGATATTTTTGTCTATTGCTAATATGTGTTTGGAGCTAGAGATAGAAAGGGACAGGGGCCTGTAGGTGCTCGGAACCACAATGCACTCGTGACTTGCAAAGATTGTCAAAGAAGGCTTGCTGAGGGAGCCGTGTGGACCGGGCTTTAGAGTGTGGACTCAAGAGATGCAGGAGGGCTGCAGAGCAACACTGGGACAGGTATGAGCTCCAGGAGGAAGGAACATGTAAGCCAGATGTCAAAAAGGAAAAAAGGATTGATTTTATGTGGCACACATTGTGTTTATGTGTGTGTGTGTAAGGGAGTCATGAGGGTTTACTCTGAAAAGGAAGACATAAGCAGAACTCAAAGCCCAAAGAGTTTAAAGGACTTACCCGAGTTCATTCAGCTTTGTCCTGCTCTAGGCACCTAACTGAGCAAAACCATGGCAGAGCCACATTAGAGAACTGACAGCTGTGCAGAGAGGAAGAAGGAGGAAGAACAGGAACAGGACGAGGAAGAAGATGGGAAGGAGAATGAGACGGTACTCTTTTCCATTAAAACTTTACCTTTCAATTCTGAATGGACGACATTCATAAATAGAACATATGCAGATTTGATACTTAAGATATTTACAAAGCAACATATGATAATAAGTAAACATGGAATAAAGCATGTACGTGTGTGTGTGCACAGTGTATACTGGGGAGATGAGAAGGAGCAGAAGGACCACTGGACATCCCTGGAGATCATCTACTACAACCTCCTTATTTAACCTCCTTATTTTATAGGTGAGAAAACCCAGATGCAGAAAGAATAAGTAACTTGCTTGAGGTCACAGAAATGCAGACTCAAGACTAGCACCCCAGGCTCCTAACATTTATACAGTCTTCTTCTCATCTCATCCTCAAGAAGTGGAGTTTGTTGAGAATTACTCCCTGAAGCAGATACATTTTGAGCCAAGCAAAAGGAAGCAGCGTTTATAATTTTGGTTCTTACAAATGTAACTTCTGCATGATACTATGTTGGTGGGTCTGAAGATTTGTAAAATGTAATCGAAATGTCTTTTCAACAAATAAAATTCATTCCATTATGAATACTCTATATTCTGGAAAATGACATAATGAATAGAAGAAATGAGAGTCTTCGTGGGATAAGAATGGGATATCCCATTTTTGCTGGGGCAGCCATCAGTGGCACAGGGAGCGATGGTTATGAGTGATGATAAACCAATAAGTCTGCTGACTCATAACTGGCTTCTTATACTCTGACATTACTAATTTGGCTGTTGACCTCTGGGACTGAGTTCCTAAGGAAATAAAATTAACTTCAAATCTGGATCATGTCTGTGTGTTTTTTCCTCAAATGCAACCTTAATGCATAGATTTGACATCTTTTTTCTTTCTTATCAAAGATGACCTTCTCAACAAAGACTCTATTCATTGAGTAGTATTGAATTTTGACATTTTATTAAACTTTGGTTTGGTTTCTAAAGCAAAATTCTACTCAACATCTACTTTAGGAGACATTAATAAAATAAAGGAATTTATTGCCCTAGCCTACCTGTGTTGCATTTCTAGAAACAGTGTTGTTGACAAGATGATCTTTTCACTGGAAAGACTATGATTTTATCATTTTTAGAGTTCTAATTTTTTTTTAAAAGAAAAATGATTAGATATTTTAAGCTAGTAATTCCCTTTCTAAGAAACAGTCCTAAGGAAATAACCAGCAACTCAGGTTAATATACAGATAAGCTTACCACTCAGTCATCTGTCATAATAAAAAATTAATATCAGTTTAAATGTCCAACAATAATATTATAATTAAATAAATTATCACACATACATGCATTGGAAAATTGTAACATTGAATTTGTGGTTCGAAGAGTTTTTAAGGATATGGAAAATATTTCCTATAGAATGAAAACTCCATGAGAACAGAGACCAATTGCTCAATGTTTCTACAGTTGACCCTTGAACAACGTGGGTTTAAACTGTGTAGGTCCACTTATACATGGATGTTTTTGAATAAAAATTACTCTGAAGGTGTCTGCCTCTCCTGCCTCCCTCTACCTTCTCCATCTCTTCTGCCTCTGCTACCCCTGAGAGAATAAGAGCAACCTCTCCTCTTCCTCCTCCTCCTCCTCCTCAGCCTACTCAACATGACGATGACAAGGATGAAGACCTTTGTGATGATCCACTTCCACCTAATGAATACTAAATATATTTTCTCTTCCTTATGATTTTCTACATGATGTTTTCTTTTATCTAGATTACTTTATTGTACAAATGCAGTATATAATACATATAATGTACAAAATGTGTATTAATCGACTTTATGTTATTGGTAAGATCAACAGTAGGCTATTAGTAATTAAGTTTTTGGGGACTCAAAAATTATACGTGAGTGTGCAATGCACACCACGCAATAGGATGGACATACTTGAAACTTGGACTGGGGGAGGCAAGGGCAACACACGTAACCTAAACATCTGTACCTCCATATTATGCTGAAATTAAAAAAAAAAAAAGAAAAAAATTATACGTGGATTTCCTACTGTGAGGGGGGTGTCCCTAACCCCTGTGTTGTTCAAGGGTCAACTGTATACTAAATTTTTAGCACAGTGGCTCAATGAATGTTTTTTGGTTGAGTGCATAAATAGATGAAAATAATAAGTTATTAATGAAAATAAGTATTCAAAGCTATGCATATATTTTAAATTAAACTATTTCTTCTCAAATAAAAGACTCCAAAGAAATACTGTCACTATTATTACAAACAAAAGCGTTTTCTCCTTGTGGCTTTATACAATGCAAACATAATTAAAATGTGTTTGCTTTTGAAAAAGAAATATGTTTTTTGGGTGCTAATGTAGATTTTTAGAACATGTGATAAACAAGCTGAGAGTAAAACAAAAGATAAATGACTTTTTTTTCTAATCAATTTTTCTCCCCTAATTCTATTATATTGAACCTTATTTCTCAAAATCTGTTCCTTGTTGCCATAGTGATCAGTTCCCAATGTGAAATTATATCACACTGGCTCTCTTTCAAGTTTCAATAATGTGCTGTCAACACCCACTTCTCTTTCAAAATGTTCAAATCCTCAATCACTGAGCACCTTAATAGCCTCACTTTTGGGGAGCTGAAGTGGGAGCCGGGGGCTTAGGAAAGGGTTCTGTATAGACAGTGGGAGTGAAATTAAAGAAAAAGAAAAAAACAAAATTTGAAAAATAAATTAATTTGCCATAGAAAATAAGATTTGACCTTCCACATTGAGCAATCAACTCTTCCCAACATATCTCAAAAGTTCGTTTTATAAATGATCTGCTAAAGGATGAATTAAGCCTTAATTTAAAATGAGAGTAATTTGAAAATAAAAGGGTCTGTATTATCATTCATAGAATATCCTTAATATAGAAAGAGTCTTTACAAAGCAATAACAAATATGTATTTCAATAGAAAAATGGAGGAAAGATATAGATAGTTTACAAATGCAAAGGTAAAATGATGGATAGACAACTAAAAAGATGTTCAACATTGCTAGTAGTCAAAGAAATACAAATAAAACAAGATGTCATCTTTTGCCTGCTGATTTATAAAAAATTAAAAGGACAATAATGCTAATATAACTTGAGTTTAGAGATATGGGCATTTTTATACTATTAATATTTGGCAAGAATGTAAATTGGTGCAGTCCTTCCAGATATCTCTTAAACCAGGATTTCTACTTGTAGGAATTTACCTAAAAGGGGAAAAAAATAAAGAAACAGAGATATAGAGTCACAAAGATGGATATATGATATTTATTTTAGTTTGCTTTCACATAAAAAATGGAACCAACTTCATTGTCCATCAACAGGGAATAGTTATATAAATTACGATTTAACCATGTGATGAAACTGTGTAAAGTCATTGAAAATGCTGATTAGATCTGTATTTCTTGACATGAAAAGATCTCATGTTGACATGAAAGAAAAAACCAGATGGAGAGGAAGACTTTTGAAAACACCCTAGGAAAAATAAATACGTATGAGACTCCACAGAAACAGGTCTAGATGCTAATATACCAAAATATGGACTGTGGTTATTGCTGGGAGACTTGCTTACGAGTGATTTTTATTTATAAATTCTGTGTTGTATGAATGTTTATAATTGGTAAGTTGAAATCAGGAAAACGATAGAGACATTTTCATTTTTGTTACACACCAGGTAAGTTTCTTACAGAAGAATTTAAAATATAAGTTCCCAGACATATAAAGCTATTAAGACTGAAGTGGACCTTGGAAAGCAGATAGTCCTAAAAGGAAGTGTTGGTGGTTGGATTGGGGAGGGTTTATGGAAACCCTTGGCATGAATCTGTAACTCAACAAGTAGTTTTTGAATGTGAACCTGGATTTATCCACCTGGTTTTATAAGGAAGGAAGCCCAGCCTCACAAGGGTGCTTGCTCAGGGGCACAGGAGTGAAGGGAAGAGCCCCCTCCTCCTGACTCTGAGTCTCCAGGTTTCGCACCACAATATGTCCCCCACATTGTGCAAACCGGCTCTTCCCTCCAGCAATTTCAGGTGGCTGTCTATTTTGTAAAACCAGAGAAGGTTTTTGTTTTTATTTAATGGATGACAAATCTTGAGCAAAAAAGAGAAACATAGTATGACTCAAACAGTGAGCTGAGTTTACATGGAAATTATAGGTCTGGGCTGGTGTTTGGTAAGAGTTTGGAACTAATTACAAGGCATTCCCTAAACAAGACCTCTCTGAGAATCACGTGCATCTCTGAAAATGTCCTAAGGATGATTGCTGGCCAAGGACATTTCCTGCATGAAAATCCAAACAATTGCTTGTTTATTGTCACGCTGTAGTGTAAGACGTCTAAGAATCTTTCTATGAATCGAAGACTTCACTAGAAATAATGTTGTGTGGAGCCCCTTCACCACCTAGAGACTTATTCAGCTAAAGAAGCATTTCTGTGGCTGAAGTAAATCGGCATTCCTGAATGGAACCCATTCCAGGTTCAATTTGCCTTTAACATACACGAGTATAAATGGAATTGGATGAATGGAGAAGGCCCGCATTCCTGACTTGATCGTCCTACAACACTAAAACGTGTCACAAGTCATGTCTGGGTGTCCCTGCCGGCATTTCCTGTGGGTTCCCACACCAGACCCTCAGCCACATTTCCCCAGGGGGCACACCCAGGCACTCCTCCTCTCTGCTCAGTCTCTTTGTAACGCTCTCTGACAGCCAGAGAACTCCCTGCTGCCGGTGCCCACCAGAGGAAGGTCAAAGTACATTCCCAAGGCTCTCTTAGATGCTCCCAGGGGTGCCAAGCCTCAGTGACAGCCTGGTGACACATTCTCTGAAGCCTGAGGAGAAAGTGTGGCTGAGGAATGTCACCGCAGTCAGTCTCACTCCCCCTTGAGATAAGCCAATGCCTCTTGCAGCCACTTGCTGAGAAGGCTCTGGGATAGCTGAGGCCAGGCCGCCATGAACGGCCGTACACCCCACAGAGCCTCAGTGCATAGTCAACCACTAGCCATTACTTCCGTAAACCAATGAGAATTCCTGATGAACAACTTTTATAATCGCCCCCTCTCCTGATTTGTCCGTTTTTCCTTTAAAAATTTGAGCCTTTCTTTTGTTCTCTGGACCACTCCCCAAGGCATCTTGGAAGTGTGTCCCAGGCTGCAGTCCTCACCCTTGTACTTGAATAAACTTTCTTCGAATTAGATTCTGATCCTTTTGATTATTTCAGGTTGACACTCTGCACCTGTGCCTCCTCCAGAGGCAGCACCAAAACACCCTCCTATTCCCCTCCCCCCCGGCACATGACAATGGTCCCTACTTCTCCTACAACAAAAAGCAGGCCCAATGCAAATCAGCTCATGCAAATAACCTCTTTAACCTCTTAATGACCTACCCCCTACCCCCACTCATCGGACAGGTCTAGACAAGTCTCAATTTTGTAATGGGCTCAAATAACGATCTTGGCTACATGCATTTCCCTTGTCATTTTATACTCCAAAGCAAAAACCTGTTTTGGAAGAATGAAACCAGTTTGCGTGGTGCTAAAAGAAATTTAGCATTTGATCACTCTAAAAGAGTTTCAGGTCAAGTTCACTGGGAAAGAAATGCAAAGCACCACATATAAACATGGGTCTAAAAACCGAGGAAAGACACAAAAACCAAACAATGTCAATGTTGCCCCTTCCTCTAACTTAAATTTGTCATTTCTATAAGACCAGATCAAATTACTGTTTAGATAACTTTTAAAAGTTAGCAACAGTTTAAGCTTCATTTTATTTCAATTTGTCAAAGTCTACTTTAAAAACGTATTATATGATTTCCATGAATTTGCTGAAACACTTAACACATTACATGGTAGCTAAAATAGAAGACCGGACTCCATTTCGATGATACATGGTTGGGCTCATGTGCACAGATCAATGTCAGGCATCAGGGATTATCTACATAAACACACAAAATTTAGCACCTCTGAATTTGACTATTCAGATATAAATGCAACTGGTCTAAGAGAAGATCAATGTTTATAGCCTTAGAGTCATTCAATATTTAATTTAAATGCAAGCTGATTTATGCCCGAAGCCAAAGCCTGACATTTCAGGGTTTCCTTTTTTTTTTCCTCTGTCACTAACAGCCCAAACCCAGCAAAAAGCATTGCAACACCCAGGTGCTGAGTAGGTTTCAAGACTTCAATCAGAAGGCCCCCCTGACTGGATGTCCAGGAATAAGAGTAATAAGGCCCACCCTTACATCTGGCCCAGCCCTGAAGAGCCCACTCACTGGAAACACCAACTTCCTAACAGGTTTCTCTACCTCCATCTTATCCCCTCCAGTGGGTTTCTATGGGGCTGCCGCAGCCATCCTTTCAGAAGGCAAAGATTCAATTCAAGGCCAAACTAAACACTTATGGAAACATTACCAAGAAGCAGATGATCATAGGCTGAAAATTCGAAGCAAAGTCTAAACAAAAACTCCAAATAAATCTAGATCCAATGCTTATATTGTTCCTTTAATTGGATTTTATTTTATTATCTTTCATGTCAAGTGCCACACATAGTTAGGAAAGAAAAATAAGAAAATAGAGACAAAGAAAAAGAACATACAGAATATTCATACTCACTCACATCTTCTGGGATAGAATAGGTGTCCATGTCCTTCAAGATTCTTCCTTGTGGCACTCATACATACAGATTTTTTTTTCATACAAATATTTTTACAAAACTGGACACCCAAAGTATGTGCTGTTTGGTTACCCACCGGTGGTTCCCAAATTTGGCTGTACTTTAGCTAGGGAAACTTTAAATATCTTAGTAGTTGGCCTCACTTCTTATCACTTAATCGGCATTTTTACTGACCCAGGAATCAGTACCTTTAAACATTCCCTAGATATATCCAAGATGCCAGCATTTGGGGCACAAGGCCTTACATAAAAAGCTGACAGTGAGGAGATTGGGTTAGGGAGTGAAGCAAGGCAGTGATTGTCAAACTGTGTATACAGATCGTTACTGAAACCTTAGTACTTGCTCCCAAGGCTGAATTAGTGAGAATGAAGAATGAGGACAAGTCGTTTGAGGAAAAGGAAAGAGAAGTTTATTAATTTGCCAGCAAATGAGGAGGACGGCAGACTAGTGTCTCAAAAGACCATGATCCTGCCTTTAAGCAGAAAAACAGGGCTTTTTTAAGGGGGATGTCAGTGATTGGGCATCACATGTTGTGGCTTCAGGCTATTGCTGTTTAACTATAATTGGTTGTTTCAGTGGACCTTATCTCAGGTGACCATGGTCTTGTGACCTTGTCCAGACAATTCTGTTGAGCCAACACCTGTGGTTTAAGATACTAGAAAATAAACAGCAAAGAACATTTTGTCTCCCTTTGATTACTGGCCTCAGGCAGGAATGCAGGTTTTAATTCCCAAAAAAGGTGGGGGTTTTAAAGAGACAATTTGTAAAACATTTTGTTGCCCTTTTTCAGAACTTTACCTCTGTTACAAGATCGCCTGGGGAGCATGGTGAAAATACAAAGGCCCAGGCCCTCTATCTCCATGAGCCTTGGACTCCAGGTCCCTCATTAGCTCTGTAGGCGATTCAGACACACACCAAGTTGGACAAACACCAATTTAGGTGACTAATTCCCTATTGTTTGACCACCTCTGAAGTGGCCTGCTCCTCCCCCATCCTCACTAGAGTGAACTTCCAAAGCTGGGCTATTCTATATGGTAGCCTCTGGCCACAAGTGGCTATTAAGCACTTGAACTATGGCTAGTTCAAATTGAGCAGAGCTGTAAATGGAAAATGAACACTGGATTCCAAATACTTGGTACACAGTGAAATGATAGTATTTTAGACATATTGGGTTTCTTTTTATTTCTCTTTAAATCCCACATGTGGCTCACATTGTGTTTCTACAGGACAGACTCCCCTGGGGACAGGGCCTATGTCTGTTTTACTACTGTCTTTGCAGCAGTTGGCTCAGGGATTTTACTCAAATAGACACTCAATCAATATTTTTTTGACAAAGGGAATGAGTCAATGAATTAACGAATGAACACAGACATATGGCATCCCAGGCATGTGTAGTATTATTCTACAGACAAAGGAGAAACTTTTGGAATATAGATGCTGTTTTGGTTTGGGTTCCCCAGAAGCCTTTCCTGAGACAAGGATTCAAGAGCAGGTGGTCTATTTGGGAGGAGATCCCCAAAAATACCTGTAGAGAAGTGAAGTGTAATTGGGAAAGGATGAGGGCAATAAAGGGTGTGTTAGGAGCCAGTTACCACAATGAGCAACTGGGGCTTGATCCTGCTGGGGAACTTAGGAAACAGTGCAGAATGTGTGCCTGGGAGCTATCTCCACTCTGTCAGGGTGAGGGAGAGAGGGCGTGATGGCTAGAAGTTGCTAGGAGAAGACGTATGTGTTAATCCCTGGGCCCTCTGTCCTGCGGTGTGCCGTGGGCTCCAGGAGGCAGAGACAGTCTGCAGGCAAAGAGCCAGCAGTGCAAGCAGGTGCACATGCTGAAATGGCACAGCTGAGGGACAAGGTGCAGAAGTTCAGAAAATGCCACCCCCAAATATGCCACTTCGGTACGTTGATCACTTTCATTATATAATAGCTGAAGATGCTTGAAAAACAACAAATGCAGGCTTTCTATGAACTCCCCTTATCTCCCTAAAGACGGATCCTCCAAAAGGACCTCAGTTGTCACCAACCCCTTCGGCAGGGGTTTCATCAGCCAGAGATTAAGTCTTATCACAGGCGAGGAGACTAGAACTCAGCACCACACCCAGACTTTGTGGCAAACCATCATCTATTCTTCGGAGGGTCCATTCATCTTTCCCCCAAATCACTTACTGTCCCCTAAGTTACCTCCACTCTCCCTCCCTTGTCCCCTGTGAAGAAGGTATATATAAGCTCCTAACTCTCCATGGCTTTGGGGATATCCACTTTTTTTTCCTCCTGTGATGCCCTTGTTTGCATAATAAATTTGTATACATTTTCTCCTATTAATCTGTCTGTTGTCAGTTTATTTCATAGATTCCACTATCAATCCCTCAGAGGATAAAGGGAAATCTTCCCTCCCCTACATGGGCATAGCCAGGGACAGCTAATTAGATATATTTACTTGTTAAATAAGCCCATTCGTTCCATCACCTAATAATTAAAATTGATACCACCGTCATCCAGCTCTGCATGATCCACAAGATGGTCGGAAAAGATTCATGGGGACCCTGTGTCACCTCCTCTGTGTTGATCCACTTCTGGCTCTGCCAGTCTTCTCCCAGCCCCAGCAGATATGGGGGACCGACTCCCAGTCATGAGCTTGGTGTTCCTTGATGAAAAGTTGCACAACCAGGAGGGCCCTGTCACTGAGTTCACAACTCTGCCCTGCATCTCCTGTTCCTTACTCCAAGGCATGTTGGGAGGTGATTTTCCTTCTGCTGGTTTCTCCATTACAACGCAAACTCACCCCGGAATGTGGCTGGCACTTGTCTTTGGGTTGCCCACAATACGCACACACAGGCCTGAAATTGTAGCAGCTGGGCATTTTAATAAAGACTCTCAACTTTCTAGTTTTAGAAAACAGAACTTAAATAATTTCACAGAAACGAGACCATAGCAGTTCCATTTTCGAAGATTAACGCAGTCTGGTTCTTATTCTAATTATTCAGAGGCTCCAGAATCTTTTACTAAGCACAGTGAAGTGAGGCAAATAGGACTGAAGAAGCAGTAAACAAATGAAAAATGAGAAATGACTGTTTCAGGGGGAATTGAACTCAAAGCAGCCTGAGTTGCACAGTAATTTTAAATCTTCTTGATACCTGTCAACCCAAACAAATGACTGCAGAGAAATCTCAATCAATGGAGGTTTATTAAGCCAAGATTTTGAGGATGCGCCCAGGGAAAAAACACTAACTGCAGACAAGCTGTGGCTGTTTTTCTGAAGGAGCAGTTGGAACCTTCAGCATTTCAAGAGCTTACAGAGAGAGGGGAAAAGGCAGTGGGGAGGAGGGGTTGATGAGGTCTGGCTACATTCTTGTGAGGCCCAAGACATCTACATTTTACATAAAATAAGGGAGTGAAGGAAGCATCAATTATGTTGATGTTCCTGAGTAGGTGGAAGAATGCCTGATTCTGTCTTGTCTCCAGATCTGTTACCTGTAAGATAAACTTGTAATTCATTATTAGTGTCGAATCAAACATGCTTTAGCTTTAGGTGTTACACATAGGTACAATTTGCATGTCCTTGCTTATTGGAGGTTAGCAAGAAATGTCCTTAATGAATGATCTGTGAGGACAGCTCTTCACAGGTGCCTGAGGCTGTGATTTTCTTTTTACATATCATAAAAATGCATTTGTGTTTTCCATGAACAGTTTGTTTCAATCTTGGTTATGTTCAGAAGACTTGGGCCAAACTACCATCACAACCTGTCATTGCTGGAATTTTACATTCAATGCCCTTTACTCTAATATTCATTTCCCACATTCTTGAATTCAGGTAGCATAAAAATTTAGGTTACGCAAAAAAATATTTAGGTTATAAACAATTTAGGTTAAAATATTCTAATTATTTATATATAATCTAAGGATCCTGCAACTAGTTGGGCCACTATAACTTTTAAAAAAGAACTAGAAATACAGAAAGATCACCAATTAACAACCTAATTAATCATATCTCAAGGAACTAGAAAAGGAAGAGCAAACCAAACCCAAAGCCAGCAGAAGAAAAGAAATAACAAAGGTCAGAGCAGAACTAAATGAAATGGAAAACAAAAGCATAATAAAAAAAAATCAACAAACCAAAAAGTTGGTTCTTGGAAAAGATCAACAAAATTGACAGACCTCTTGATAGATTAACAAGAACAGAAGAGAAAGGACCCAAATAAGCTCAATCAGAAATGAAAAAGGAGACATTACAACTGACACCACAGAGGCAAAACATCATCCATGAACGCTACAAAAATCTCTACACACATAAACTAGAAAACATAGAGGAAATGGAAAAATTCCTGGAAACAGACAACCTCCCCAAACTCAAACTGGAAGAAATAGAACTCCCGAATAGACTAATAATGAGCAGTGAGATCAAAGCAGTAATAAAAAACCTTCCAATAAAAAAAATCCCTGGACCAGATGGATACGCAGCTGAATTCTACCAGACCTACAAAGAAGAGCTGATAACATACAACAGAAATTATTCTATAATATTGACAAGGAAGGAATTCTCCCCAACTCATTCTATAAAGCCAGTATCATCTGGATATCAAAGCCAGTAAAGGACACAATAAAAAAAGAAAATTATAGACCAATATCCCTTATGAGTATAGATGCAAAAATCCTCAACAAAACACTAACAAACTGAATTCAACAGCACATCAAAAAAGAAAATAATAATAATAATCCACCATGACCAAATGGGCTTCATCCCAGGGATGTAAGGATGGTTCAACATACATAAATCAATAAATATGATTCACCACATAAACAGAGCAAAAACAAAGATCATATGATCATCTCAATAGATGCAGAAAAGGCATTTCCAACAACCTTTCAAGATAAAAACCTTCAACAAACTGGACATAGAAGGAACATACTTCAAAATTATAAAATGCCATATATGACAAACCCACAGTCAACATCATGCTGAATGGCGAAAAGTTGAAAACATTCCCCCTAAAAACTGGAACAAAGGTGCCCACTGTCACCATTTCTATTCAACATGGTGTTGGAAGTCCCAGCCAGAGCAATCAGGCAAGAGAAAGAAATAAAGTGTATCCAAATCAGGAAAGAGGAGGTCAAACTATCATTTTTTGCTGATGATATGATCTCATATCCAGAAAACCCCAAAGACTTCTGGAATTGATAAATAAATTCAGCAAAGTCTCAGGTTACAAAATCAATGTACATAAATCAGTAGAATTTCTATATACCAATAACAGTCAAGCCAAGAGTCAAATCAAAGACTCAATACCATTCACAATAGCTACAAAGAAAATAAAGTACCTAGAAATATACTTAACAAAGGAGGTAAAAGATCTCTATAAGCAGAACTATGAAACACTGGAGAAAGAAACCACAGATGACACAAACAAATGGAAAAACATATCAGGCCGTGGATCAGTGGAATCAACATTGTTAGAATGTCCATACCACCTAAAGTGATTTACAGATTCAATGTAATCTTCATCAAAATATCAATGTCATGCTTCACAGACCTAGAAAAATAATCCTAAGCTTCGTTTGGAACCAGAAAAGAGCCCAAATAGCCAAAGCAATCTTAACACATTGACTGCCACACTAGAAAAAAATTTTTTTCCTTGGAGCCACAGTGTTTTACTATGAAAATAGAATAAAGATTTCAAAAACAAAATGATCATTTCTAATTTAATGCAAAATTTGTTATTTTTTTATTGTTTTCTGCGTGTGAGTTATATGCAACTTGAAAAATAGTTCACATAGCTTCCTAGGTGAAGAGATATGTGAGTTACATATGCTTCATGCAGCCCCAGGCTCAAAATTAGCATGAGTTAAATACAACTCACGTGGCAGTTAATGTGTTAAGCAAAAAGAATAAATCTGGAGGCATCACATTACCAGACTTCGAACTATACTACAAGTCTACAGTAACCAAAACAACACAGTATTGGTACAAAAATAGAGACATAGACCAAATATAAAACCGTCTACTTATAGCCAACTGATTTTTGACAAAGCAGACAACAACTGGGGCAAAGAATCCCTATCCAATAAATGGTGCTGGGAAAATTGGATAGCCACACGCAAAAGAATGAAACAGGACCCCTATCTCTCACCGCTCACAAAAATTAATTCAAGATTGGTAGAATGCTTAAATGTAAGGCATGACACCATAAGAATTCTAGAAGAAAATGTAGGAAAAACACTTCTAGATATCGGCCTAGGTAAAGAATTTATGACTAAGACACTAACATTAAATACAGCAACAACAAAAATAAATAAATTGGATTTGATTAAACTAAAAAGCTTCTGCACAACTAAGGAAATAATCAACAGAGCCAACAGACAACCTATAGAATGGGAGAAAATATTTGCAAACTATACATCCAATAAAGGGCTAATATCCAGAATCTACAAAGAACTCAAGCAAATCAGCAAGACAAAAACAACTCCATTTTAAAGTGGGTAAAACACATGAACAAAAGTTTTTCAAAAGAAGGTAGACAAATGACCAATAAACATATGAAAAAATGCTCAATGTCACTAATCATCAGGGAAATGCAAATTAAAACCACAATGAAATATCACCTTACCCCAGTTATTATAGAATAGCTTTTATTAAAAAGTCCAAAAACAATAAATGCTGGCGCAGATACAGAGAGAAAGGAATGCTTATACGCTGTTGGTAGGACTGCAAATTAGTACAGCCTCTACAGAAAATAGTATAGAGATTCCTCAAAAAACTGAAAGTAGACCTACCATTCAATCCAACAATCCCACTACTGGGTATCTACCTAAAGGAAAAGAAGTCTTTTTTATCAAAAAGACACCTGCACTTGAATGTTTATTCCAGCACAATTCAGAATTGCAAAGATGTGGAATCAACCCAAGTGCTCATTGATTCATGAGTAGATTAATAAAATACGGTATTTGTATACCATGGAGTACTACTCAGCCATAAAAAGGATGAGTTAATGCCTTTTGCAACAATTTGGACGGAACTGGAGACCATTCTCCTAAATGATGTATCTAAAGAATGGCAAAACAAACACCACATATACTTGATATTAAATATGAACTCACCGAGAGCACACATGTGCACAGAGGGAAGTAAAACTCAGTGGAAATCAAGCAGGGAGGAGGAGGTGAGGGAGGGAGAAAAACCTACTTAACACGTACAATGAACACTATTTTGGTGATGGGCCCACTCATAGCCATGACTCAAGCATTACATAAGTGATCCATATAACCAAAAACATCTGTACCCCCTTAATATTTTGAAACGAAAAGTAAAAGAACTACATATGGCAATAAAAATAATACCAATTTAAATGACTTCTCCATTCACATGCCCCTCTTAAGAAACAGGCGAAGAATCAAAGGTTGGCAAATACAAATGTCTGTAGTCAAGTGAGTTGGATAGCAACTCTATCTGGGGAAACAGCTCCCATGAAGCTCGCCCAATTGCTGCCATTCCTTTTCTTAAACATTGGCAACTAATTAAAAACTTTTAACAACACTGTACAGAACCACCTGGAAAGGGCAAGCAGAACTTAGATGCGAGGGGCATGCAAAGCGGTGATCTCAAGTCTACCACGGAGCAGATGCCATCCTCGGCACCGACTGGGCCAGATGCCGAGATCTACATCGCGCACCCTGCCTTGCAGCGGCTTCCTATACTAAGGGCAAATGACACCTGTAACTAAAATGTTCATACTAAGTAAAAAAACAAAATGAAAAAATGACAAGGTGGCATGTAATTATCAGGGTGCTGCAGAGAAACAGAACAAAAGCAGATAAAGGAGTTTTTAAGTTTGTTTTAAGGAAGTGGCTCATGCACTTGTGGAGACTGGCAAGTTTATAATTTCCAGTGCAGGCAGGCAGGCTGGAAATTCAGGCAGGAGATGATGCTGTGGTCTTGAGGCAGAATTTCTTCTCTTCCAAGGAACTGCAGCTCTTGCTCTGAAGGCCTTCGACTGACTGGATGAGGCCACTCACATTATCCGGAGTAATCTCCTTACTTGAAGGTAACTGACTGTAGATATTCACCTCATCCACAAAATACCTTGCTGGCAACACCTAGGTTAGTGTTTGAATAACTGGATCCTATAGCCCAGCCAAGCTGACGCATAAAACTAACTATCCTATGGGATAAGCACTATAAGAGAAGTGCAAAAAACTACTATGGGTGTTCAGAAGAATGAAAATATCTACAAAAACTGAAAGGTTGAAAATAATTCCCATGATAAAAGACTAAAGAAGTACAGCCTTCTCAATAGAGAAGACCAAAAAGAAATAAAATTGATCAGCATAAGCCAAGCACACATTAGCTATTGTTATGTATTATTTCTTTTAGTCATCTCAACTTCCAGAACGAGGTAGCAACTGTCATTCTCCCCATTTTAAGGATGAAGATGCCAACCACAGTGTTTCCAATATCACACAGCAATGGTGGAGGCAGGACTCAAATTCAGGCAGTGCGAAATCCGCAGGGTCTTGGGCACTGTTTATACTGCCACCCCATGAATTCATACATGACCCCATGAATTCTCATGAAAGCCCCACGAGATAGACATCATTGTTAACCCCATTTTACAGATGAGAAAACTGAGGCTTGGAGTCCAAAGTGGCAGCACTGGGATTTGAACCTGGTTTATCTGACTCTAAACTTGTGCTCTGGCCACTCCACTCCACCGCCTGCCTTGCCCCTCATTCCAAATATAGGAAGGAAAATGTCTCAAGGGGTCCAGTTTATGTTCAGATGTGACCAACAGGAGGAATGAAGCAGTAAAAAATGTTGGTAGAACAGTAGAAGTAACTTTATGGCTATCCATCAGTGAAATGCACATATCAGCTGGAGAAAGAAACATTTATCCTTGGAGATCCTGGCTGTTATGAACTTTAGTCTCCCTAAAGACCAGAGTTAAGGTTATGATCACTAATGGGAATGTGTACTGTAACTCCGAATGTTGGTTATTGATTGGCAAGAATAAAAACACAACACTTTCCACCCACACAGAAAACAACACCAAAGTTGGCTTCTCTTAAATGAAAGTATGTCCTTGGCTTTCTCTTAGCTACACATTTTTAGCAAAAATTAAATATACACTGCAAATCATGCCTTCATTTCTTGGGTAGGGAATAGATTCATTTCAATCTAACTTCAAAGGAGCAACCAGAAGACTTTTCTTTCCTAGACCACTTTGAAACACTCCTACACTATTTTATCCTTTTTCCCTCTGTGAGTTATTTTTTTCCTCTCAGAACGTAGAGTATGTGAGAAATCTGTACTGTTCTATTTTTGCTGAGGAATGCATTTCGAGCTCATTTTGAGCTCATAAATTGTCATCTATTCAATTGTTATGCCTTATCTAGACCTTCATGTTAGAGTCAATGCCGGGCCTTTCCTCCTGTGATTATGATAATAACATGAAATATAGGGCAGTAATTCAGCTATTGTTTAAGAGTAAACAATGTCCTTTAATTGTAATTATTTTATCTTAATCATATCTCTGTTACATATAATAGTAATCATCCAATTCCTCATAATTTTATGTGATGGACATGATATTGCAAATCAAATAATAAAAATGAAATCTAAATTCACTGAGTCCTACTGTATGTCAGGCACCGTGCTGTACATCCATTTAAAACTCACAAAAATCATATGAGGTAGACAGTAATTATTGTCCTCATTTTTCTAAGGTAGCAACGGAGGTATACGTAATTTTGGTAATTTGCCCATGTTTATATAGGAATGGAGCTGAAATTTAAAACAAGTCATCTTACCGCGGAAGCAATTTGTGGTGTACGACTCCCATGAAATAAGGATGAGGTTTTGTTTTCTTGTTTTCCTCTTCCTTCTTGAGAGCTCACAACAACATTTTATGGCGGCAGAACCAATAGACACAAATACCCCACAGGGAAACACTGTGAATACTAGGTGGCCTTATCCAGGGTAGGTGCCAGTCAAAAGGGGACTGTGAATCTCCTCCTGAGATTAAGCTGGACAGTGGAAAATGCAAGCCCAGGCGGCACCTCACCGCGGCCACCTGGCCTTACAAGCCCTGAGAAGGTTCCTCTGATGTAGCAAACTATGAGAAATCACAGACACAGAACTGGACACCCAGCACAACTCCGCTTTTGCCAAAGTGACAACAGAGGCTTAAAGTGGACAAGTAGTTTACCCAGATCCACAAAGATTTTGGTGGAACTAGAATCAGTTATCCAGTTAACCTACTGGCCTCTCAAACAGGAGAGTTAGGCGAAAGTGTATGGCTTTAAAAATCAACTCAACAGCTCAAATTCAACCCCGAGATAAGAATATCAGTGTAGGAGATGTTCCCTCTCCCTGCGGCACTGAAGCAGGTTTCGGCAGTATCCCAGCAGCCTCAAATCTCTGTCAAATGGAACTTCCATAAAAAATGCTCATAATTCTTCATGATCTCATGGTGCCTTCTGGATCATCTAGATCATTATGGAAAAGATAAAACGATGGTCAGTGTAGTTTTTTTTAATTTTATTTTTAACTGACGATAATTTTATATAATGATCAGTGCAGTTTTGCAATCCATTTTATTCTGTCTCCACATATGGCATTTTAGCTTGCCTCTCCTAAACTCAGAGTGTGTTTATTAACCACAGCAGCCAGGGTGGGACGCAGTGGCTCGCACTTGTAATCCCAGCACTTCCGGGAGGCTGAGGCGAGAAGAACGCTTGAGGGCAGGGGTAGGAGACCAGCCTGAGCAACGTGGGGAGACCTTGGGCTCTACAAAAAAAAAAAAAAAAATTTAAAAACAGCTGAGCCTGGTGATGTGCCTGTACTCCCAAGTTCTCAGGAGGCTGACACAGGAGGATTGCCTGAGCCCAGGAGTTCAAGGCCTCAATGAGCTATGATTATGTACTCCACTCCAGCCTAGGTGACAGAGCAAGATCCTGTCTCAAAAAAAACCGACAACAAAATCCAAAGCAGCCAGGCTAAGTGGAAGCAGCTAAAAGCCAATGGAAGTGGGTCTCCTTGTCTGTCTGGCCAACCAGGCAGGCAGAGTCCAGCCAGAGAACCCAGGGGACTTTGAAGACATGAACACAGGTGAGCAGAGGCTGTCATCTCAGATCTGGAGGTCCAGGTATGGGCAGAGGCTGGTGTGCGAGAGGTTGATTAGTGAGTGCTCTTGGGATCAGTGCTTGAGGATGGGAAGGGCAGGAGGTCCGATTGGGCAGGGGAGGAGAGCAGCCACGCTGAGGGCCACAGACACCCCCTCCAGGAGGTCTGAAGCTGGGATAACACCTTCAGAGTTGTCTCAAGTTCAGGGGAAGGGAGTGGTCCTTGACACCCACGTCCCAGCTAGGGGGGAGTGACCGCAGGCCAGGAGGCTCTCTTTAGCTGGGGCAAGTCCCACAGGGGGCTGACGGCTAAGGGTCCTCCGGCAAGAGCAGTCCCAGCAGCTGAGGGAGGACCTGGGTTTTGGGGCACAACACAGCACCATCGGGGAGCACAAATGTGCTTCTCTCCGGGGAGCAGAACTTTGCAAGATCAGGCCAGGGTATGGGGACTGCCGTCCCAAGATAGGGGCCAGGGCAAGACTCCTCATCCCAGGAACCGGGAGGAGACGGGGCCTAGAAGATGAATGTGTGCTTCGCAACAGAATGCAGACTGGACTCGGGCCAGGCCTGCCACAGGGCTAACCCAGCAGAGCAGGCGCCAACTGGGGATACGGCATGGGGCCCGTGCTGTCCTCTGTCCTAGACCAGCTTGATATTCAGGAAGCACACAGATGCCCCTGGAAGGCCAGCAGGCCGGTCTGGGCCACAGACCCACCGTCTAGAGAGTGCAGCTGAACGGAGGGCTGGGAACTGGCAGGTGGAGGAGGAAGCCGCCAGCCTGGGGCCGGGGTGGGTGTGAGCAAGGAAATGGAATGGACGGGGGGTAGCCCAGTGTCACCAGCGTTGAGGAGACAGACAAGGCAGGAGGATGACAGCAGGTGGAAAGGTAATTAATCGTACTTTGCACAGGCGGATATCTGACATTTTACAGAACTCTTAGTGTATGCTATGATCTCATTTTGCTAATCCCGCCCCTAGAATGTTTACACACAAAAATATTATCGGTAAATGAATATCATAAATTCTTATAACACGGGTGATATCAGAGTGCACCCCTCTCTCTCTCTCCCCCTCTCAGGCCCTGGAGCTATGAGGAACACCCTGCAGGTGTCGGGAGTGTGTGGTTTCCGTGGCGGCTGAGCCACTGCAGATTTCCTTGGTCAAGTGACCATTGTGGGCCCAGGAAGATGCCTCCGGTAGCCCCTTCTTCACTTCGCCCTTCGCTTCCCTTGTTTGCCATGTTAAATGACCACCGGTTTTTGGAGAATCACCCACACAGCGAAGGTGGCGAGGTCATGTTGCCACTTTGACAGTGACACAGCATTTAACTAAAGTTTAACCAAACCAGCCACAGCATTGCGTCACTAAGAACAACGCTTCGGACAGCTCCAAGGAAGTCTCCCCTCGTATCCTGCCTGCTGGATTGAAATGAACATTTTATTCAAGAAAACATAAAATAGGGAAAGATGAGACCTCAGCAGTCACTACTGTTAATAAAACGTGACACCTCAAGAGGTGAGTTAGCGAAGAAACTTGATGTCTACCCAGGAAACACGTCCTTATTGAAGGACCAAAGCATAAACGTAACTCTGATAAGATTGTCTGCTAAAATGGAGGGGCGGGTCACATCCCCGTCACTATAAACACTGGCCTCACAGGGAAGGCAGAACAAGGGGAAATGATATATATACAAAGGGACCGACTGGAAACTTCCATTGCCAGCTGCTCACAGAGGTTCTTTGAGGTCACATCCCATTATCTTAATAGGCAAAACATAGCCCATCAATGCCAATTAACAAATGCTTTATTCAGGTATTTGCATGTATGTAACCATTTAGTAATGTCCCTGCAAAGCGGCATCTTGCTGTCTATTTTCAGGTACTTAATTAACGTCCTTGCTTCAGGATAAACATGTCCTGTTTTAAATAAGATGATGAAAAGCTTTTTAAAAAAATGCACCTTGCTCTGTTTATGGCCTTGATTGTGCTAATGGTTTCACGGGTGTATACTTATCCCCAAGCTCATTGAGATGCACACATTAAATATGTACAGCTTTTTATATGTCAACCAGATGTTAATAACCTGGTTTTAAAAACTGTATCTTGCATGTCATTACACTCAACATAATCCTTTAATACAAAATTGTGAGCAATTATTTTTAAAAAAACTATTGTAGCAACAACTGAGGAGGATGTTAATTCTGCAGTTTCAATGACAACTCACTCAGCCACACCTGGGAGATTTTAAGAGGCAGCATATACTGTAGCCTACATATGAGATGTTATGATCACACCAGAGCAGTATGTACTCTCCCTCAAGAATTTCAAGAGCACTCTTAATGGCACTCTGAAGAAAATTCTGCAAACTTTTTTTTTTAAATAGCTGTATTCAAATTGACTTGTTTTAAGTGTACAACTCAATGATGCTTAGTACATTTTGCAATTCCTTTTAAAAGTGATTATCTTGGGTGAAAAGCATTGTGTTGAGTTTTCCCCAGTCACGTGGATCATTTCGACTCAGGTATTTTGGTTGCTTCTGTTTCTAGGTTACCCATTTGTACAGAACTCACAGTTCTCCCTAGCTAGAAGATTGAAAGGCCTGGGTTTCCCTGATGACAGATTTTTAACAATATTTGGTTGCTTCTGCATTGCCATCAGAATACTGAGAAATCCTCACAGCTAATCCTATTTAACAGCACAAAACACTCCAAAGGCAGGACAGGATATGCTAAACATTTGCAATGCAGCTTATAAATCTGTCCTATTGCAATCATGTTTTAAAATGGTTTATTTCACTGTCAAAATATAATGCATTTAGTCATCATTAAATAAATTTTTTTCTGCTTCTTGGCAGGTGTACAACCTATTGGTCATGGGGAAAGATTGCCACAATGCATAATTTAAAGGTGCCATAAAGTTGGCACCTTTAGGAACACCTATGCATTGGTGTTCTTAAACAGCTTGCAGTGAGTTTTAAAAGCCAAATGAATCTAATTTAGCATTACTGTGATCTGCTCTGAAAATAAAACTGTTATGCTTTCAATTAGCATATCTTTAATCAAAAGCTGAAAAAGGAAGAAAGGAAGGAAGGGAAGGAGGGAGGGAAGAAGGGGTGAATGTCTAGGAAAAAACCAATTATTTGATAGTTTTACTTAAAAGTGTCCCATGTGTGGGACACTGCTAAGCTGTGGGAGATGCAGGAATAATACAAGGTACATTCCTGAAGAAACGAACAATCCGTTTTGAGAGATGAGATCATCAAACATGGAATAATAAAGTTTATTTCAAGGAAGACATATTCAGGGGGTAAATTATATAGATAGAATTGAAGGGTCAAAGCAGTTCAAAGAAGAGAGATCAATGTAGAACATAAATATTAGGAAAAGTTTCATGGAGGAAACAAGACATGAGCGGGGCCTAACGGATGGTTAATTGATTAATTAATTAATTTTGCCTACTGTTGCTACCTCTGAAGATGATGGTTAATATTCTTAAGAGAAAGTTTCTGAATTTGGGAATAATCTGGTACATATAATCATAATTTCCATAAAAGTGACATAACCTGTGTTTACATTTGCCTAAATTGCCTTAGAAATAGCACATAAATAAAAATGCATCCATATGGTTATATATAGAACAATGGAGCTGAAAGATACACAAAATAGTTTGTAAATATCTAATGTTTCCAGTTGTTCTTATGTTCCTGGGCAAAAATAAGGTCCAATAAGATAGGAAAACTTGGCACACCAAATTCCTTCATTGGAGCGCCATTCTGCACATTATCCTATTAAAGGTCTGAGAAGTTGTGCCAGAAAAACCCTGTTTAGTTCTGTTTGCTTTAGAACTCCCAAAGCTTATGAGAGCTTGCTTTTTCTCATACAACATTTGTGTTAGCATATCAAGGAACTGGACTCCATGGAACATAGTTGAGGACATAGTGATCCACAATAATAAGAAACAAACAACTCAATTTTAAAAATGGGCCAAAGACCTTAACAGACATCTCACTGAAGAAGGTGTATAGATAAGCATGTGACAAGATGCCCCATCGAGGATACGTCATCAAAGAAATGTAAATTAAAACAACATGAGATACCACTAAACACCCACTAGAATGGTCGACATCCGGAACACTGACAATACAAATGGTGGAAGGAATGTGGAGCAACAGGAACTCCCAGTCATTGCTGGTGGGAATGCAAAATGGTACAGCCACTTTGGAAGACAATTTGGCAGTTTCTTACAAAACAAACATATTCTTTATCATATGATCTAGTAATTGTACTCCTTGGAATTTACCCAAAGGAGTTGAAAACATATATCCACACAAAAACCTGCATACGAATGTTTGGTACAAACAAGCAAAAATCATGTTTGGTTTTTACCAAGATGTCCATCAGTGCGTGAATGGATAAATAAATTGTGATACATCCAGACAAAGGAATATTATTCAGTGCTAAAAAGAAATGAGCTATCAAGACACAAAAAGCCATGGAGTAACCTTAAATGCATACCACTAAGTGAAAGAAGCCAATCTGAAAAAGGCTTCATATCCTATGATTCCAATTATATGACATTCTGGAAAAGGCAAAACTGTAGAAAGCTTAAAAAGATCAGTGATTACTTAGGGTTAAGGAAGAGGGAGGAATGAATAGGCAGAACACAGAGGATTTTTAGGACAGAGAAACTACTCTGTATGTTACTATAATGGTGGCTACAAATTATAAATTCGTCCAAATCCACAGAATGTACGTTGCAAGAGTGAACCCTAATGCAAACTATAAACTCTGGGTGATGATGTGTCAATGCAGATTCATCAGTTGTAACAAACGTACCACTCTGGTGGGGCATATTAATAATGGGGCAGGCTATGCATGTGGGGGAAGGATTGTAAGAGAAATCTCTTGTACCTTCTGCTCGCTAGAGCTGTGAACTTAAAACTGCTCTAAAAAATAGTCCATTAGCTGAGTGTGATGGCGCATGCCTGTTGTGTCAGCTACTCAGGAGGCTGAACCCAGGGGTTCGAGGCTGCAGTTTGCTGTGATAACAGCCGTGAATAGCCACTGCACTCCACCCTGGACAAAGTCATGAGACCCCGTTTCTAAAACAACAAAAAAACAAAAACCAACAAACCCAAATCCAGGTGGGCATTACATACCAGTGAAATCTGGTTCACACATGTTTTGTTTGCCACTTTACCTACTTACCTATCTGATACAAAACTTTGGTGTTTTTTTTTTAAAGGAGAAATTGGTATTGAGCGCTATTAAGTCATTTGCTCAAGGACCCAGGGAAGAGTTAATGGCACAGTGAGTGGTAGAACCCAAGTCTCCTCAACCCCAGTCTCAAGTTTGTTCTACTAAGCTCTACCTTACAGATGTATTCTTATCTACTAAAACCCTCGGAAAGATAGATGAACCAGATTGAACAAAGTTACAACTGATCTTGACAGGAAAAAAAATAGGAAACTGAAGTCTAACGTACTCAAATGTGGCCAAATATAAGTAAAAATTTTAAAACATGGTGAAGGAAAAATGCTTTATGATTTTAAAAGTGTAAAATTTTTCAAATGCATAGAGATGGTCCCAATAAAAATTTTCAGTCACTAAACAATTCTGTAGGAAGGTCTGATCTACATTTTTAACCACACAAATCTGTTATTTCTCCTTTGGAACTAGAGCACTTCCACCCTATTCTTACTCTGAAATACCAGATATTAAAAAGAATAATGGCTGAATGTAGTGTATGGAGAAAATACAATGGAGTCAAACATAGGTGAGACTCACAGCTCCCCATGTATCACCTCTTTTTGGACTGAAGTTCCTTCACTCCATACTGTCTGATAGTTGCCTAGTAACCCTATTTTAATTTTTGTCCTTTTATCATTTTTAAGTTTGAATCCTTCTTTTATGTCTTCGATCATTTTAAATATTCTTATTTCATAATATAATATCTATCCAATTGTCCCGCTACCTGAAGTTCTAGGGAGGGAAACTATCTCTGTTATTTATGAAATCTGCTGATAACTAATTATGCTACATTAGTGCACTCATCTTCAGGGGCTTGGTTGTCTTCCCCGGCATGGGATGAGGACAGGTCCCTCCAGAAGAGTTCGCCAGTACAAGACCACTTTCTTAAGTAAGATGATTTTGGAACAAGCATGAAGTGTAAATTTTAAACTCAATTCCATGTGAGGAGGAGGCCTGAGGTTATAAATTCTCATGCATTTTATGACAAATGAGCTTTTTGTTATCAATTTGTGTAAGTGGGTGGATTTTTATCCAGTCTACCTCTTACTGAAGGTTTTGTCTCTTGGAGACAAAGTGCCAAAATTCTCATGTCCAGTCCCACTTGGGTATTAAAAATCCAGCTCAACCCTATACTATCCCTGAAGCTATCAGGGTTGGTTATCTTCTTTACTTTGTTTCAGGTGCAGAAATATATTTCAATGATGCTTGGTAGATGTTATTAGTGTGTCTAGTACCTCATAGCTAGAGAAGTTTTGGGTTCCTTGTTCACCATACTGCCAGATTCAAAACACCTTTCAGCTTCCACTGTGTAGCTTTTGTCAGAGTCTGGGTTGTTTGGATTTTATTATATGCCTCACTGGGCAACTCTGTGAAAAATATATAAAGCTATTATAAGTTCAAGATTTTCCAATGACCTGGAAAAAGTTATTGTGTATTCTTTTCTGGGAACTTTTTGATATCTAATAATAAATAGCACTTGGAAACAAGTTGAGGATGCAACAGTGAAGGGGAGATATTTTTGGTCAAATTTGAGATGCTCAAAAAAATACTTTTCTGTGCAGCAAGCATCAATGTCAACAATTAACATATACTGAGTGCCTCGGGCCACCCTTTGAAGCAGCACTGATGAATTTGGAAGCCTCTTGCTGCTTTAAGGAACTTATCTAAGAGAAAAGAGGAATCAGGTCAAACTTTCTTGGACAGACATTGGAAACGTGGCTCATTCCAATTATCTCCCAAAAAGTCCTTCTAAACTCTGAGAAGGCAAGTGCAATTATTATTGACCATTTAATTGATGTTTGTTTTACTCAGCATACGATTTTAACTAGAATTTATAATACTATAAGGTTGTGTTTTATGTGATCTTGTGCACACACATCTCCTAGGACGAAGTGCTGTGGTGGATATGTACAGGAACTTTATGCCTCTTGTATGACTCTTGGAGATTAATTTTACTGTTTTCTATTTTCAGAGTGGTTATCATTACTGAGCCTTGGCTTTTATGGCATATTATCGTTTACTGCCAGGGTTTATTTGATGCCAAACCCTTGGTCAGTAGTACAACTTCCAATTATTGCACTCTTCAATGGAAAAGTACGTTCTGTTTTACTATGAATTACATAATGCTCAAGTTACCTGAAATGCATTTTGGTTAACAACAAAGACGACCTATATATCAGAACATTATTGTAGTTAATTAATTACAATACGAGGAAATTAATCCAGGAGAAAATATTCACTGTGTGCTAACATATGGCTAGTCCCACACTCGCTAGCTTTTTGAGGCATACTGAATGACATAAAACATAGACTTCTAATGCTCAATGAGCCGACAAGTATTTAAAAAGCTTACAATGTGGCCAATAATCAAATACCTAATGGAATTGCTCCAAAGGCAAGAAATATTTTTAAAAGATATATTTATGTTTAAGTCATTTAAGTTGTAATTCTTTGATAGATGAAAGAATCTATTAAGTAAATATTTGAAAAAATAATCACCCATGCAAAAAGCTTGGATAAAATGGGGGAGTTGTTAAACCTTAAGAGGGCGAGGTAGACTGGGGGGGGGTGGAGCGAAGGTGGACAGGAGAGGTGGGAGATGCATTTCAGCAGTTGTGTCTTTTCCAATAGCCTCGGTTAGGGGCTGCTTTTATTGGTTGGGGTTGGAGAGCTCCATTCGGTGGATTTGTTCTAGGAAACATAAGCAAGAAATTTCAGAAAGCTCAAATAGACCCTTTCTTTAAGAGAATTCTAAAGAAATACAAAATGTCATCACAGCGCTTCTATATCATAAGTCCCTGGGTCTTATTCACCACCATCCTTATCACTCAATAAATAATTAAATGCATGAAAGAGCATTAAACTGCTAGAAGTAGTCCTGGAATCCTGAGATGTTACAGTGTTCTTGATGGGTGTTTCCTCAGAAATTTTCATCATCTCAAAATTTCTTAAAAATAAGAGGAAATGGCAGAAAATACTTAAACAATAAATTAAATTGCACCAATTATTTTAATATGGTTTTCACAAACAGCATATTTGGATTTATTCAATCTATATAAGGAGAAAATACTGATTTTATAGATGTGTAAATTTGGAGTTCACGCTGTGAGACTATGGCATAGAATGGATCAAAGATTATTGCTCTGTTTGCAAATCTTCAAATTGACAGAACCTTTTGGGAAAATTTATGGCAAGGTTGTCTTTTTAAAAAAGCAATGTTTCTATAAATCTTACCAAAGTGCTATGGATAAGGCTGTAAATCATTTCACTGGCTTGAATAATGGGACCTTTATTTCATGAAACCATGCCAAGAAACTAGAGGCTTTCGTTGATATTGAACCTTCTGTAATGTTTAATACTTATCCACCCAAAAAAGATGAATTTTGATACTGACTGAAAATAATTTTTACCATAATTTTTGCTGAAAAGAAAAGAAATAGAAATTAATTGTGTTAAGTTGGATGATTTTAAAGAGGTTCATTAGTCACCAGTAGAAAAAAAAATAGAAGTAATAGAGAATAAATATAACTACATTCGCTAAATCAATGTGGATATATAATAAGTTCAGATTTTATCTGTAATTACGATCGGTACATCTATTTCTAGTGGATGAATAAGGTTGAATGCTTCTTTCTGGATGACTGTTTAAAAGTCTCACTTTAACTTTGACAAAACAGAAAGAAACTCTTTTGAATGTTCCATCCTTCTCTTTCCCAATTATATCCAAATGTTCTCACAGGGAAATGTGGAATCTGGCTGAGAGTCCTTTGGGGGAGAAAGTTGAGCATGTTATATGAAAGCTAAATTTGCACACACTAGCAAAATGAGGGCAGCATTCACCACTATGCACATTCAGGTAGGAACCCAACTACATTATAGGCCTTGTGTTTGGCAAGCGCTGTGTGGTGTTATCAATCTTTCGCTCAAGGTAATGTCAGAACCTGAAGGAAACTGGGCCAGGCATAAAAGAAATCAGGCAAGGGGAAAAGTAAACCTGTGACCCCAGCAGTCTATGATTTCCTTGGGCCTTCTGGGCACTGGTCAGCGATTTCTAAGTGTTTATTTGCACCCTGCTTGTTTCTACAAAGGATTTGGTGCATTCAATACCACAGGGTACCGGAAATGAAAACTGAAAACAAACTGAGTCAGAGTGAAAGCCTAGGGAAGGAGGCCAGGCATATCCGGACCACGTGGCCTTAAACCTGGGGTCACAAACTCCCAGTTTGTAGAGCAAGGGAGGTAATCTTTACAACAAAAGGGCTGGAAGACCTGAGTAGTCTTGGGAGAAGGTGTCTGAGAGGTGCTGCCAATCCTCACAGCTCAGCAGGAGGTGCATAATGTCTATTCCCTATTTTGTTTGTGAATATTAAATTTGGCGATAAAAAAAGAAAATAAATGGGATGGAGGAAATGGCACGGAGATGTGTTAAGCACAGATAAGGAGGTTAGGAGCCTACTAGATCACAAAGACAGCAGATCTTCGTGATGTGCTATATGCTGCACAGAGGAAGCATATGAGGCACTCGGTACTCATGAGGTCTTAAGTTACCACCCATGGATGATGCCCATTCTGGCCCCACCTGTTCTTTGCCCAAGAAACAAACAAAAACCCTATAGGTGCTCATCAGATTAATTGACAAGTCATAGCGACTTGCCAGGTGTTCTTGCCCCTCTGCATTTGCTGGGTTAACATGCTGCTGTTCCCAAGAGTTCTGCCACTGGTTCTCTTCTTATTAGTCCTGCACCTTGTCCCTAGGTGGCCTCATCCACTTCTCTGCTTGTGGCTCGCCATCCCGTAGGTACCCATCCACCCATCCCTACCTGGACATCATCTAGATGCCCCATCTTCATATCTCTAAGACTCACCTCACCTTCTCTCCCCAAACTGCCTGTCCACCTGTATTTCAGCCTACACAGCAGCAAGATCTATCTAATCACTCAACCAAAACTTTGGGTGTCACTCTGACTC